>JABAKD010000109.1:0-63441 GCA_012845835.1 Undaria pinnatifida | reverse complement strand
ACATACATACATACATACATACATACAACTACATACATACATACATACATACATACATACATACATCATACATACATACATACATACATACATACATACATACATACATACATACATACATACATACATACATACATACATACATACACATACACATACATACATCTACATACATACATACTACATACATACATACATACATACTACATACATACATACATACATACATACATACATACATACATACATACTACATACATACATACATCATACATACATACATACATACACATACATACATACATACATACATACATACCATACATACATACATACATACATACATACATACATACATACATACATACATACATACATACATACATACATACATACATACACATACACATACATACATACATACATACATACATACATACATACATACATACATACATACATACATACATACATACATACATACATACATACATACATACATACATACATACATACATACATACATACATACATACATACATACATACATACATACATACATACATACATACATACATACATACATACATACATACATACATACATACATACATACATACATACATACATACATACATACATACATACATACATACTACATACATACATACATACATACATACATAATACATACATACATACATACATACATACATACATACATACATACATACATACATACATACATACATACTACATACATACATACATACATACATAATACATACATACATACATACATACATACATACATACATACATACATACATACATACATACATACATACATACATACATACATACATACATACATACATACATACATACATACATACATACATACATACATACATACATACATACATACATACATACATACATACATACATACATACATACATACATACATACATACATACATACATACATACATACATACATACATACATACATACATACATACATACATACATACATACATACATACATACATACATACATACATACATACATACATACATACATACATACATACATATGTACATACATTCATACATACATACATACATACATACATACATACATACATACATACATACATACATACATACATACATACATACATACATACATACATACATACATACATACATACATACATACATACATACATACATACATACATACATACATACATACATACATACATACATACATACATACATACATACATACATACATACATACATACATACATACATACATACATTCGCAATGGGTTGGTGCATCGAGTTGCGCCTTCAACTTACAATACACGTATCAGTTTTTCATGTGGTAGATCTTATGTTCAAGCGCTGCGTACGACGATTTTTCTCAAGTCGTTGGGTTGGGACACAGTGTCCCCTACAGTATTGCCTATTGAGCACATTTTCGATGAGTACAAAATTTCTCAGCCGTAGGATAGAAACAGCTTTACTATTATGAACTAGAGCCCCGGATAGCAACTGAAAGCCAAGGCGCATGCCTCGGTGAGCATTTTTTTAGTAACGGCGAATATCTCAAAATAATTAAAAAAGGGAAAACATTTCGAAGTATTTTATGGGTGTTTCTGCCCGGGTACCTCCCGTGACCTAGGTGATTTAACGTGGTGGCATCCTTGTCTCGGCGGCGGACTTCGGTGCGGGTTCTTTCTTCAGGTGCTACGCAAACCGAAGCGTCACCGTCCGAGATGGTGGCATCCTTGTCTCGGCGGCGGACTTCGGTGCGGGTTCTTTCTTCAGGTGCTACGCAAACCGAAGCGTCACCGTCCGAGATGGAGCTGCTTATGGTGCATATCATGCCATGTCTGGTCCCAGCTTACACGTGTCCATGTGCCGGTTTTCATCGCCGCTTCTTTGTGCTCTGTGCCGTGTGAGTTTGGGCTTTTGGTAGTGTTTTATCAACAAATTTACTTTGACGACACCAACTCCCGTTGACGGACATCCGTCAAGGAACGCTCCCCACATTAACTACTAGTATTTCCAAGTCTACGTATGTTTGAGATGCTAATTGCCAGTACCATCATGTCGTTATCTGATAACTCTTCTGGTATACATTGCAAGTAGTTCGTATGAAAGACAGTTATATATGGGTCTGTTAGATGTCGTCTATCGTTTTGGTATTTAGTATGCAGAAGTCTGATAAGTAATAACTTGGATATATGATGCGCAGCACTTTCCTGGATAGTAATATCCAAAAGATGCTACCAGGTACATGTATTACGCACGAGAAACGCGGTGTAATTAGTAAGAAAGATAACGTGGCGCAATAACGTACGTATTATAGCAACATTCATGTAATATGATTTTGGTTGACAGTCGGGATGTTGACCTAGGTTAGCTCCCAGACGAAAACCTCACAGAACGTTTCAAAGGGTACGGTAGACCACGAGCTAGACCACGAGCAAGCCTCAGGAAACGTTGCTGTAGGAAGGTCAGACAGCTGCCCGTAGAGCACATCTGTCCGTAGTATAGGCATTGTGCCGTCTCGATCAGGTATTCGTCAGGCCCACCTCGATCGCTTTTTATTGCTCACCATCAGCCCTCCTATGCTGAGCAAATTTGTAATACATCAACATATCGACATGGGGTCGCCGACCAACATCATCATCTTCTCTTCATTGACGCTCTTCTCATACAGGCTCACCTAACCGTGGCCTCCGTTTGCCTATGATCGTATCGATAGGCTGTGTCTTCGTCGGGTCATCCGAAAGTGAGCCTACGAAGGTACATCAGCTAAGAGCTGATGCACGCCACGTGACATGCCATATATAAGAGGGTTTAACAAGTTATAACCCTCACACGCGTAAACGAGGAGAGCGGCAGCACGGATTCAGCAGCCCGGGATCACGATCTCCACCACTGACGAGGGCTGATCAATAAATACACTGCTGCTTACTGGAGCTTCTTCTACAACTCTACGAGTTCGACGAGAAGCATCAGACGCCGGACTACGAGTTCGTATAAAACGCGTGGTGAGTGAGTGAGCATAGCTGGAGGACCCTACGCACTCATCAGAGCAATTGACTCCTGAATGTGATCTATGTAGACAAAGGTATAGAACGGCACCACATCACGGGTTGTACAACATCAGCGAGTCCACGCCGAATCGGGACCTTTGCCTCAACAAGGACCCCAAAACAAAAAGCGGTATACTCGAGTATACAAGTGCTGCATGTTGTTGCCTCGACTCCAAACAAACGAGTCGTTCCGAGCAACAGCAATACAGAGGCAACTCTCGACATTATACACCCCCGTCTGCTTATGAAGCCCTGACCTCTAATTCGAGGGAACTTCACAAGTGATCATCGATAGGCCCACCAAAATTCGAGCCCAGCACATCTCTCGTCGAGCGTGGGACAAAGGCTTCACGTGTGATCATCGTGGCAGACCAACCGAAGTCCGACTTTAACAAGCCCAACGCATCATACGTGCGGCACGGTTATTGGTACTAAACTGCTATATGATCTCATAGCTGGAGTGTATTATAATATTATATGTGACCTAAACCTCTTGCCCCCCCCTCCGCCCTCCGCCCCATTTTTTTTTTTTTCTCGCTTTCTCTCGCTTAAACGCCCCACCTACTATCGAAATCCGCTAGAGTAATAAACACTTGCCACGGCCTGGATATCGCTTCGTTATCTTTTTAGAGCCGTCCATGCCGCTGCGGCAATTCCCACCCATGCCCGCCCCCAACGCCCCCTCCTTCCCCACCACCCGCACCATCGCCTAGACCTAGCACTACGCGTATAACAAATACGCCTGCATCTATGAGACCTAAAGCTCTCCCCCCACGCCGCCCGCCTTCCCCGCCACATCCCCCCCCCCTCCCCCACAAGAACTATTCATAGTTTCCAGGCACAAATTGACCTGCCCCACCCATCCCCTCCCCGCCCTCCCCCCCTCCCGCCCCCCTTTTGATCAAAATCAGGCCCCCACGTCCTTATAAATCCGCCCTCCCCTCACCGGATATTCGACTTACAGGATTCACTTGATAAGCTGATGCATTTCCTTTTTCAGCTGTCACATTTTGTCCCCCTCAGAAACGGGTTTTTTAAAGTTCCCGCGCACAGACTGCCTAACATCACCCTGTTGGCCCTGATAGCTACACTATAGTTGCAAGGGGAGTGGCCGACGTATATCCTTAATGAGGACAATCAACCTGTAATACGCGCGATCGGAGTATCACACACAGCTTGCAAAGATGAGCTTCGACAAAATATTCGATCTCACAGCTGGAGTGTATTTGAATTTTTATAATATATACTGTCATCAAACAAGAACGTTCTTCACGTGCTACTCCTGCTGTGCGATCCGGAGTTCACTTCTACCTGGATTCTACTGTATCATACATCTGAGTGAACTGCTACCTGGTATAGACTACCCGTCACCATCCATCATGGGGGAATCCAACAGCATCACCAGCCTCACCGTACATCCAGAGGACAAGAGCGCATGCTCTTAGGACATATTTCTTCGCACCCTGGGCAGCACGACTGGCACGTCATCAACGCCTGCTGTAGTTCCTGCAGCACAGGCGAGCAGCGATGCCAGTCGAGGCGGTTGCACCTCCAAACAGATCGAAGATTTCTGCGACACCTCCGGCATGGAGCACACCACGATGGTAACGCCGCAACGGACGAAGCTATCCGCGCGGTATAGGCAGAATATTGCGACCCCAAAGGAGTGCACACAAACAGGAGAAATTGCACGCCTGAAGAGGCTACTGTCACGGAGATTGGGCGCCAACATGCGCAAATCTCGTACATCACGGCCGAGAAAGCCATTGTCACTGAGACGGGGCGCTTCTGTGCGCTAGCCCAGGTCATGCCAAACTACTACGAGAACAACTTTCTTGTAGAGGAAATTCATCGACTAGGGAAGCAGCGTCGTCGACGAGAGCTGGAGCATCCACATCAGACGAAGAAGCGTCATGATCACCGAAATTTGAGAATCGTCATTAAGGGCTGGAGCACTGCCGCAAAAAGTTGGGGTGTTCTTGATAGGAACTACACCACCTATTACGCCCGTGGGCTCACATTCTTCTACTGCTGGGGACGCTCCGGATGTACCGCATCACGAGACCGCCAGTACTAGACCTAATCCAAGAGTCGATGATACCTTCGGCGACACGCACGCGACAGAAGCGTCGGGGACAAAGCCACCGACCACGTGGGCGAAGATCTTCTACACAGAACTAGACCCGTTTATGACCTCGTAGGAGGAAACCCGGTTGATTAAAATCCCAACGACATACTAAGATGCCACCGAGTTTACGGATCAGGATGGCCTGGAATCACCGAAACCGGAAGTACCGGAGCTGGGATCATTGAAGAATCTTCCCATGGGATCGTTTGAGCAGCAGCATCTGCATCACCATCGCACATCGAAGCAACTGCATTCGGAATCACAGGGTCAACTTCATCTTGGATCACCGGAGCATCAGACGGACCACAGCATCACATGGGACGATTGGAGTCGCTGGATCATCGCCATTTGGGACCATCGGACCATCAGCTGAGCCAAGGGTCGACGGATGGACATTGTCAGCTACGCCCGGGATCACACCAGCTACTCTTGAGTCAAGCGTTGGAGCCCAGGTCAACAACGAAGTAGACCGCCAGGAGGAGGTTTGCACGCTCACTACCTCAAAGGGACAACCGCGGGCAAACCCCGAGACAGGATCTGCGGAATCAACACAGGACGACCAAGAGCCATTGGCGACATCTCCGGCCTTCATGTACACCCGCAAGCCAACTTCAGGCTTTATCTCCATCCTGAACGCAGAGCCTATAAACATCGAGGCCACGACGCAGAGACTGTATGCAAAATTTACAGTCGAGGCGGAGCTGATGACGGCAATCCGTTTTGCGGGAATGGCAGCCACCTACCTCTCCAACTCCAAGGTGAAGGTAGGCCTCTAGTTCCAAGCGACAGACATCGGATCAAGCACATCTAACGACGTCTACATCAACAACGTCTACGTCAACAATGTCTACACCGGCAAACCGTCTACACCATCATGATCGAGCCACCGGAAGTGTGAAATGCGTTATCTCTTTATCAAAGCTGTAGGTAGAGTGCTCTTTGTACGTGGCGAGCAGAGACAACGACCGGTGTCGTGCATAGTTTGGAGATTGCGAAATGTAGCAGTTGATACCAAGTATGAGTACAAGTCGAACACGTATTTCGACTGGAGAGTTCAATACATTATTTGACTACGTTATCTCCGGTACTTCAGGATTTACGGTCGGAAAAACCGCCACCTAGACAAGTACACACGGAAAATTAAGATGCACGAGAGGTGATGTCTCTCTCTATTGCGTGATCTTATCCACCTGTAAATCGCTGGCAGTGTCCTTTGTTGCTTAGTTTGAGGGCGGCAGAAGCACTCGTAGGCTGTTCACCCCTATGATTGTTCCGGAACGATGAACAGATTCACTGTTTTAGACTGCTGCAAACACAATATACTCCTTGGTTGATTAATCGACCGGAATGTTGTTCCCGTCTGACGATTCTAGTATCGTGAGCTACAAAGTTAATTTGAATAAATATGCAGAAGCACGCACAGTATCAGAGAGGTATTTTTCGTGTCCGTTGTTTTGTGTTCACCCCTTGGGTATTTTAGCAAGATGAGTTACTCTATGAAAGACATTTTCCCCAACATTTATCCCTGTTGCGGCATGCACTTCTGTCACTTCTGTCACTTCACTCACTTCTCTCACTTCTCTTATCGATTGTTTTAGCATGTACGCAGAGTGAAAAAGTGTCAATTTAACAGGAGGAGGTACTGGAGATGCTACTTGTCAGTAACCATTAGTCTAGGTCGTTACTTGATAACACTTCTGGTATACATTGCGAGTTGTTCGTACAACAGACAGTTGAAATAGGTATGTTACATGTCTTTTATCGATACGGTATTTAGCATACATACGTCTAGCAGTAACAACTCGGATGTATTATTCACAGCGGTTTACTGGTTAGTCATATCCAAACGCTGGCACATGTATTACGCACGAGCAATGCGGTGTAATTAGTACGAAAAATAGTGCGGCGCAATAACGTACGTATTAAGACAACATGCATGGAATATGTTTTTTTGTTGACTGCCGGGACGTTGTCGTATCTAAGCTCCTAGACGAAAACCTCAGGGAACGTTGCCATGGGTAAGGTAGACCACGAGCAAGCCTTCGGGAACGTTGCTGTAGGAAGGTCACACAAGTACCCGTAGAGTACATCTGTCCGTAGCATAGGAATTGTGCCGTCTCGATCAGGTGATGGTCTGGCCCACCTCGATCGCTCCTTATTGCTCGCCGTCAGCTCTCATCTGCTGATCAAATTTGTCTTCAGTCAACACAACGGCTTGGGGTCGCCGACGAACATCACCATCTTCTATTCATTGAAGCTCTTCTCTTACAGGCTCAAATATCCGTGGCGTTCGTTTGCATATGATCACCTTGATAGGCTGTGTCTTCATCGGGTTTTCCGAAAGCGAGCCTACGAGGGTGCACCAGCTAAGAGCTGATGCACGCCACGTGACATGCCATTTACAAGAGGGTTTTACATCGTAAAGAATTGACCGGTCAACTATTCTTCAGCAGTTAGTCAACAGATGATATTTGGTGTGTTTAAAAGTGCTACGAGAACGAGTACAAAGTTACGAGGATGTCGAACGCTGCCGCTGCCGCTGCTGCTGCTGCTACTACTATCCGGAGTCAACTACATGCTGCCGATGCTTAAGGGCAGCCGACACGACCGCCACCCTGTCTACTTCTGGTGTTCATGCCAGGCTCGCAGCAGCGGGTTTTCCGAAAGCGAGCCTACGAGGGTGCACCAGCTAAGAGCTGATGCACGCCACGTGACATGCCATTTACAAGAGGGTTTTACATCGTAAAGAATTGACCGGTCAACTATTCTTCAGCAGTTAGTCAACAGATGATATTTGGTGTGTTTAAAAGTGCTACGAGAACGAGTACAAAGTTACGAGGATGTCGAACGCTGCCGCTGCCGCTGCTGCTGCTGCTACTACTATCCGGAGTCAACTACATGCTGCCGATGCTTAAGGGCAGCCGACACGACCGCCACCCTGTCTACTTCTGGTGTTCATGCCAGGCTCGCAGCAGGGGCACGATGATCCCCCTTCTCCCATATTCTGTGTTCAACATCAACAATACTGATATAGTGGTCCGTCTGTGTTGCTGTTGGAATAGTCCTGTAATTATTAACTTTAGTGTTTTTGAAAATCTTAGTAACGATGGAAACGTTAAGTATACGGGTATTGGGAACATGCGGTGTGCGAAGTAGTGCCGGTTGCCGCTGTAATGTGCCGGTATATTCCCTTGGTACCATAGAAAAGCGCTACGATACATATGTCAAGTTTATAATAGCAACACATACCAACCAAAACGCCGACACGGCCCGACGAACCTCCGTGCTCCGATGTTAAAAACTTACCTGTCCGTCGGTTTCATCTCCTGACTACTTCGAAGTATATCCCTTACAGAGAAAACCTACCTATCATACGAATACGGCCAATTACCTATCAAGTCAGAAAACTGCAGGCCTTTCAAGGCCGTACCTTAACACAGATATCTAGTCACCTTATTAGTCACCCACCTATTGTACCCTTCACGAGGGTAAACAACCTGCAACCCGTCCCAAATATTGCAGAATCATACGCAGCTGTCAAAGCTGAGTTTCGATCAAATCGTCCTCGGTCGATCTCACAGCCGATGGAGATGAAGTGTATATTTTCCTTTTTTTGCTGTAGAAGACGTGGACCCCCCCCCCCCCGCCTCAAGCCCACCCCCCCCCTCTTCTTCAACCCCCCAACCCCCCCCCTTTTAAAACCCCGCCTTCCCCTCACCGGTTATACCATTTAGAAAAAGAGGGTATTTTGAAAATAAAAATACACTTCAGCTGTGAGATCGAAGATTTTGTCGAAACTTATATTTGCAAGCTGTATGTGATACTCCGATCGCGCGTATTACGAGTTGTGTGTCCTCATTAAGGATATAGGTCGGCGACCCTCCTTGCAACTACGGTGTAGCTATCAGGGTCAACATGGGTGATGCTAGGCAGTCTGTGCGCGGAAGCTATAAAACCCGTTTCTGAGGGGGACAAAATCTGACAGCTGTGCAAGGAAATGCATCAGAATAACAAGTAAATCCCGTGAGTCGAATAACCGGTGAGGGGAGGGCGGAGGTCATGAGGACGTGTGAGCCTTGGGTTGATCAAGAGGGAGCGAGGGCAGGGGGCGGGGGCAGGATGGGCGGGGCTGCTCAATCTGTGCGTGGAAACTATAAATCCTTCAAGGGGATAGCTCTGACAGTTTTTGAAACAATGCACCAGTTTATCATGTATATCCTACAAGTCGTCCAACCGATGAGAAGAGGGCGGAGCGTTCGAGGGGGTGCGGGTGGGGGGGGGGGGGGGGGGGGAGGTTCGAGGGGGTGCGGGTGGGGGGGGGGGGGGGAGGGGTGTGTGTGTGTGTGTAGAAGGGGGGGCGAAAGGTTGAAAAAGCAAAAACATCATCAGGTCGCATAGATGAAGGGGTTTGATATACGCGTGATGCTAGGTCCAGGCGATGGTGCGGGTGGTGGGGAAGGAGGTGGCGTTGGGGGGTGGGGTGAAAAGCAGCGGCGGCATTGATGGTTCTAGAAAGGTAACGAGGTGATATCAAGTGAGTGGAAGTGTTCATTGCTCTGGCAAATGTCGATATTATGTCGGTCATTTGAGCAAGAGGGAGCAGAGAAAAAAGACGGGGGGGGGGGGGGGGGGGGTTCGGGGGCAAGGGGGGGGGAAGGGTTTTGAAGGGGTTTAGGTCACAAATAATATTTTCATACACTCCAGCTGTGACATCGAAGATTTGATCGAAACTGATTATTGCAAGCTTAACAGTGTATTCGTAATACGCTGATGGTAACATGGATGATGCATTCCGTCGACAGCCAGCCGTCAGATTGTGTCCCCCTCAAAACGTTTTTTTTTTATTGTTTCCGCCCAAATCGATTTGACATCACCCTGTTGACCTTAGTACGAACTACACTGTAGAAGAAATACGTATGTGGTTTTCAAGAGGGGAGTCGCCGACCTAAAAAAAATATTTAGGAAACACACCCACTAACACGCGCGATCGGAGTATCGCACGCACGCAGCTTGCAAGTATGAGGTTCGGCGACATCTTCCATCTCACAGGAATTTTCCTACAGATATATACATTTATGTGCGATGGGTTTGTCCATCGAGATGCGCTTTCATTTTACAATTTTTGTAAGTGCCTTTTTTGGATGAGGAGTGTATGGCCTTTTATTATATCTTAGGGTTACGGTGAGGGAAATACACAGCGCGAATTTAATAGTATATGTGTCCTAAACCTCTTGAAAACCTTACCCCTCCCATTTCGTTTTTTTAAATTCCCCGTCCATCTTGCTCAAACGCCGTACCTAACATCGAAATCTGCCAGAGTAATAAACACTTACACGCACTTGATATCACCTCTTTATCTTTCTACAGCCATCCATGCCTCTGCTGCAATTAACACCCCCCCCCCCCCCCCCTGCTGTAATTCACCCCCCCCTCCCCACCCAACGCCCCCTCCTTCCCTACCACCCGCACCATCGCCTATACCTAGCACCACGCGTATAGCAAACCCCTACTCGTATGGGACCTAATGATGGTGTTTCAAAAACCCTTTGCCCCCCCCCCCCCTTCCCCCCCCACCCCCACCCCCTCGAACGCTCCGCCCTCGCCTCACTGGTTGTACCACTTACGGGACAGGATTCATAGTTTCCACACACCAATTGAGCTGCCCCGCCCGTCCTGCCAACCCGTCCCGCCCCCCTCCCCCCCTTGATCAAACCCACAGGCTCCCACGTCCTTAAAAACTCCGCCCTCCCCTCACCGGTTGGTCGACTTACAGGATTCACTTGATAAACTGATGCATTTCCTTGCACAACAGTCATACTTTGTCCCCCTCAGAAACGGGTTTTGTAGTTTCCGCGCACAAACTGTCTAACATCACCCTGTTGACTCTGATAGCTACACTGTAGTTGCAAAGGGAGTCGCCGACCTATATCCCTAATGAGGACACACAACCCGTAATACTCGCGATCGGAGAATCGCACACAGCTCGCAAAGATGAGTTTCGACAATGTCTTCGATCTCACGGCTGCATGGAGTGTATTATTTTTATTAAAACAGGTAGTACCTCGACCGCAAATTGAAGTATGTATATGTACACGATGTATATGTACTATGTATACGCGTGCCACGATTGACGTAGTAATTTTGGGGGAGAACATCGTGAATAGCATGGGATATTATACTCTATAGATATAAATCTGATGATTTTGTCGCGACTCGCAATGCCTTCCCCGTCAGTCCAACTAAATTTTTGTACGTACACCTCCGCCATGGATTTGTTCATACATCGGGTTTCCCTCTTTCAGTTTGCTTTATAGCAGTAGGGTGCGGTCCTACAACATTACTATAAGTATCTCCTCAGGTTTTCAATATATGGAGGCTCGGAAGCACGCGGGTGCACCCCCACCGCCGCATCATAGCCATACTCTCCACAACACATATTACTACATACAACAAAAATATATGTATAGAATAATCATTAATATTTTGGGGGATTCGGTCAGGAGTCATTCTAAGTCTCGGCCTCAGTATGCGATTCGCGGAACAGGTATTCTCGGTCAAATAGCTTGGTTCGAGTGCCGTCTTCGGGGGGCGGCTCAAACGCCCTTCGCCCTTCCGTATCCGTTCTGAACCTCGACGTGAAGGCGGACGGGTGCCAAGCGAGACGAGCGAGAAGTGGCAATTGGCGTATGATATTATACACGTAATCTTTGGAGTCTCGTTGTTCTCAAGATGTCTACTGGATCTACTTGAGCCGTACAAGCATGTGGACCGAAGAAATAGGGCTAGGGTTAAAGTCATACTTCCGGGAATGCATCTGGCATAACGTCTATGCTCTGAAGGGTTTCCCCCCCATTGCTGCCACGACGTCCACTGGATCCACCTGAACCATGCAAGGATGTAGACAGAGGAAACACGTTAAGCAAACTCGTACTTCCGGGCTGGATTATGATATTAATTATATCATGGATATCATGGTGTATATGCCCCATTGCTCTAACGATAGCCACTGGATCCACAAGAAGAGCCATTGGAGGATGTGGACGAAGAAAACACGTTAATTTGATGCATGCTGTAGGGTCGGCATATAAAGTACATCGCCGGTGTGGGGCGTAGGCCGAAATATCAGTTTCCCCGCGTTGAGCGTACGGCTGGTTGCAAATAAAACACATAAACTATGAGGGCATGAGGGTCTAAATAAGGAGGACGCGGACGCAATTAGCACACGGCACACCGTCAATTTCGTACAGAGGCTATCCACAACTTGTACCCTGTCACGTCACGCCTTTTGGATAGCTAGTTGAACCTTGTGATTACGTGAATTGTTTTTGAACCCTTTGACGTTATGCCCTTTTTGAGCCAGCGCTTACTTCTGCATATCGATAGAAGCTTTGCGCTCGAAAGTCCAACTGAATCGAAACCAGGCTGTTCGCGCCGTACGATGCTGCCAACAAAACTGCATCTTCGGCGTTGAACCACGGAGCAGTCGTATTGTCGACCACTCTAAAGGTGTGCTCCGAATGCTCGTTCAGCATCACGTGTTGCTCGTACTCCAGAAACGCTAAAACAAACGGCACCTCTTGTGCATAGAAGCTGATACGAGCATAAAGCGTGATAGGCGTCTCCATGACTCCCTCCCGGGTTAAATCTTCTTCGTGCAAGTACATTTAAAGCACCGGGGTTCTCAGTGGTGTTATTAGACGAATTCCAGAACATGTGCTAGTAAAAACGACACGCGTCCGCGTTCGTTGCAGTAACCGTGGACAGCCGAGAACTTCTGCTTGTGTCCGACAAGCTGTCAGGAAGCAGAACGATGTACTCGTCGGAAGGATCATAAACCTCAAGAGTAGTGTAACCCGTGTGGTTGTACCTGTTCGTACGGTGCCAGTGCAGTATCGGCGGCGGTGTGGGTAAACCGGAGGCGCAAAAAGCAATTCTTCTCCGAGGTATGAGTTGCATGAGTTGTACGAGCTCTATGATATGTATGAATTGTATGACTTGTATGATTAGTGCTACTTTATAAATCACATTAGTTGTGTGAGTTTTATGAGTTGTGTGAGTTGTATGAGTTGTATGAATTTCAGTTTATGAGTTGTACGAGTTAAGTTAGTTAAATGAGCTGTGTGGTGTGTATTATTTGTTTGGGTGGTGTTAAATGTGAGTTATATGTGTTGCATGATGATTAGTGTGAGTTATGATAGTTGAATGATGGAATGTATGGTGTATCAATGCGTTGGACGTATCGACGACTTCGCGGTATTTGTCGAGCGTGGTGCCACCATAGACCATGATTGCAGAGTGCAGTTGGCGACTTACTACGTTCAGTCGGCAAACAATTCGCACTGAACATGACAGTAGCCAAATACCGGACCCACACAGAAGGAGAGTGCGGGTGAGTGTGTATGGGTGAACACGTGGGCGTGCTGGCCTCAACGCCTGCAGTAAACCGCACAATGTCCACCCTAGCTTGCTATCTTAAACAGATGGGGCGCGCGGGTTGGAAAGAGGCACTAACCGGCCTGGTTGCCCAATCTAGCGATTATGTCATGCCTGCTCAAGTCCGGCTCAATTTACAAGGAAGAACTCCAAACTCGCTGGGGTTCGGCGTGGGTTTGCCGATACCACACGAGACGAGCTCCTCACCGCAATTAGGTGTGGAGTCCTCATTTCGCTATTATTGTACTATGACTTAGATCCCTGACGCGGACATGGCTATTTTTCTCGACAAACCAACCGCAGTTTGTCCGTTACCGTGTTTTTGCGGAAGCCGTAGCTGCGCTTACGGGCAAACGTTATCCTTCAGCGTCAGAGAAAGTGGTGGTAAAGCTGCAAACGTCAAACACATGTCTAAGCGAGCACGACAAGGTTGGAGGGCTACCAGCACCTTCTCTCTGACCTCGTTGTCATCCATCGCGCACGATGGTGAGAACTGCCGCGAATGCGAAAGATCTACAGTAGACCAACAAGCAGTTGCTTGAGCAAGGTTAGGAGGGTAGTCTACGCTGGCAGGCTTCATTGCAACGAGTACGCTGTTGCGATTCATCACAACGGGTTCGCTGTTAGAAGGGTATACAAAAATGGGCGATTTCGGTGGCGCGCAACCATCACTTGTCCGCACGATCCTTATGTCGTACTGGTGTACAAATGCTGCACGCATAACGGTCGAAGGGAATACTAGCGACAATAATGAAGTTGGGGGGCAAATATCACACGTCCGTCACGATTGAAATATTCCAAGCAGCAAGATCGAACAAACGAGTCGCGAAAGACGGAACGAAGGCCCACCCGTAAACGAAGACGTCTCTCGTCAAGCTCTCCGCACAATCCTTCCCTTCAGCATCTCGGTCGAAACAACCGAACTTTTGATCCGTACGTGTCGCCTTCGCAACAGACCCCGACATCGGGCAGCTGTCGACCAAGCAAAGCACAATTACAAGACCTTAATACAGCAGTAGTCCGGTAGGGGGTTTCGAAGCTCATCTGGTCTAGGAAATAAAACACGCCATTTACAGGTCCACTTATGAACTTCCAATTGTGTGCCCGCACTTATCGTCAACTACAAACATATGTTTCGTAAGTACAGTATACTCCTAGCCATTTGCGTACACCTGCATGCAGTGAGGTAGCCGCTTGTATCATCAACTATTTTTCGTTCGTATGCTTGATGTGGCCGTTTGTTCAACCCTAACCCTCGTGTACAGTACTGCAGTAAGTAGGACAGCCACTTTGATAAATCTGTCAACTGGAAAACTAAACCAAATACTTCCAAGTACTAAATACAACTGAACACACATACGTATAAACTCGTGTGGGTCTGCGTCCATTTTTCATGGCAAACCAAGGTCATACCAAGTCATCGGTTAGGATGGTAAACCGTGGCTGGGGACAATGGTCGATGCCACACCGCATTATAATGTATTGTCAGCACGATCTTGCAGGCCTCGTTCGCCTAGTTTCGTGCGGATGGATTGGTACGGATGACGAGTAAGTTACAGGTATGTAGCAACATGTGTGTTTATATATGTTAATACATTCGCATGGAAACACTGGTACTAGGTTTACATTGTCTGATCCCTACCGGAATCGGTTTACATTACATTACATTACATTACATTACATTACTCCTCTAGAAGCAGGCCCCTCTCAATCACTATAATACTCGAAGTAAGGAATCACAATTTCGAAAAATGGAATCAGCCCATCGACGACGATGCAGTCTAGACGGAGGGATGCACACACACTTAAAAAATCAGCAAGCATCGAATCTGTGAGCAATAGATAACGCCATTTTATAAGATACCGGTTGGACGCATAGACCCAAAATGTATAACTCGTGTGAGCTGGACCGGTGGATTGTTTCGCTGCTCCAAAGAATCCCACACCGCCTGCGCATGTGAATTGGCCGGCGACCACCGGCAAGGGTATATGATGTTGGATGCTATTCTGGGTCCACAACATGCGTCGGGGACATGTCTGATCTCCCTCACAGCACCAAACGCTTAAGAATTACACTTGTAGCAGGGAACCATATTGCGATCGATGCCCTGCCTGAGCATCTTCACAGCTTATCGCATACCTTCTTGCACTAAACATGTCTACAGAACAGTAAAACAACAGTAGCGAACAGTAACAGGGGGAACGCCAGATGATACACTCGAACACAGCCCCTTATGGAAGCATGACCATCGACAGCGAACAAACGCTCGGTCGTCAACCACCCAGGTAGGCGTTATTGTGCAGTCATTGGTCGGTCGATGGCGTGGAGTTGTAATGGTACCGTGAGCCAACCGTGTATCGGGAGGCACGCCTGCGCATTCCTGTTGTAAAGAGGGGGGAGGGGGTAGACGCCATAATCTGGAACAGTCTACTGTAGCGCTACCGCTGTCTGTTGCAAGGCATGAAAAGAGGAGACACCCGATGTAGCCAACCAGCTGCCGTTGCCAGACACTTCTCCCACGGATTACTGGGTAGCGGGGAGACCGGCTGCACAGCGCGAAAGGGTGGATTGCCTGATGACCTAAGCGTGCAAAGATGCAAAGTACATCGCACGACGCCATGGCTGGGGGCATCTCGTTCAGGCGAGGACAAAGCTACTAGATCAGAGTAGGACTAGATCGACGCCGGCGGCAGAACTTGTTTATTGACCCATTTTGCCATTTTGGTCTGTAACCTAAGTTTTCAGGAAACAGTATTTGGAATCTCGTGGGGTTCTATTTGCAATGGTAAAACGCGTGCAATTATTCATAGTAATACGATAGTCTACAGGTAGCACGTTTTGGCCTAAACGTTTTCGTTTTTTGTTTCCCGAATGACGAGGCTCCCTAACCAACAATCTTCGTAAATTATTCATTTCACTCTTTGTTTTGCGATATGCTTCGTGGCATACCTACTGGGTGCCCACATCGGGTATATTGTACAGTAGCCACTTTTTAGTTAACTGGGTTACCTATCGTAGCACTTGTATTGATACTCAAATGTGGTTTTAGACGGGGTATAAAGTAGCTTATCGAGCAACAACCCTCGGAAGGCAAACGAAATATCTAGTGCACCCACACAGCTAGTAGCATGCGTGAAGAATGGTGACAAGGCCCATCCATGACATGATAAGATATGGTACACACTACGATACGGGACGACTGTTTGGGCATCTTATTTCCGCAGATCAAGGACCTCTTGCACGAGGTAGCACCTCAAATGCTTGCAAGTCAAACCTTTGGGCTTGCTGTGATTGTCGAAATGCGCTGCCTTCGAATTATCTGCTAACAACGCGTGTTTGAGTCCGTTGCAGGGCCCATGGCACTAGCAATAGTAATAGTCGTAGTAATAGTGGCCTCAATCCGATAGCAGTGACAAAAGGATTTATAATCCGTACTCGTATTAATGTACAATATATGCACTGTTTTTCCGGCATGCTGTTCTCCGGCGGCCAAGGGATTTCGCTCGCGACTCTTGTTGCCGGGCAAGCAAGGTGCCTGTCGTTACAAAACGAAGCGTGTCTGGATCCCGGTCGAGCTCCGTGGCGGTGCTCTGAGCTTCCGACGTCGCTGAGCTGGCTCTTTTTCTAAAGGAGTCGAGTTCCGCCTTCCTTGCCGAGCCGAGTAAGTGCATTGAAAACCCACGTTATTAATAGTTGTCATACCCGCTCCTCTCTCACGTGTTCGTTTTCGCCCCTCTCTCCCGCACGCCGCAAAACATGATCATTTCAATTGCTTTCACTTTCTTTGTTGTCTGCTACGCAGCAGCAAACCTCGTGGGTGACAGCACCGACGGCGCTTCTGTGTGTTCTTCTGTGCGTTGAGTGTGTGCTGTCATAGGCACATGATGAAAATGAAGAGCTCGGTTGTCTTGTGTTGTACAGGAGCAGGCGAAGCTCCAAAACCATTGCTATTATACGGTAATATAGCAGCAGTGATACAAGGTCAGCCATGCTCCAAGCTGTCGCCTTTGTGCCAGTAACGATTGCGAAGTAAAGTGCGTGTGGCTGATGCAAATCAGCAGGAGATCGAACCACAAAATTAACACATTCAGTGCAATAGTCAAACACACATCGTCGGACCAAGTATACAGTGTATAAACATATTGCAGCAGCCAAACAGTCATGTACTGTAGCTGATATATGTACATAGCATTGGAATGCCTGTGTTCCCCATTCTCGACTCAAAACTCCCCCGGATTATCAAGTATGTCGAGTTGGGAAGCCGTGCACTGTCTAGTGTCTAGAATACTACGTATATGCATTAACATAACATTTAAGTATCTACAGTGCCGTAGCGCGGGGAGAAGAGGGACACGATTCACTTACCAGTCCGATATAAACCGCATACCCGAGCAGGAGCAGCAGCCAGTACAGGGTGGCCTTCCTTCGATGCCGCTGCACCACCGCGTTGGGCTGCCAGATGCTCTGCGGAGCCTTCTCCAGCAACCTGTCGACGTTAAAAAGCGAATCCGAGTTCGCCCGATCATCGCGGTCACCACTTGGAGGCACATTGAGTAATTTGTCCATATCTCCCTCGATATCAATAGCCGGGAAACCAGCGCTGGCGTCGCTTGAGGGGGCCACCACTGCACCTTGAATTTCGCGCCTTTGGTCGGACGACACGGAGCTGTCGCGATTTCGCGACCCGTCGACACTCCGCGACGCCACCCCCGCGTAGGTTGCTGCCATCGATGCACCTGCGGCTGGCTCTTGCAAGCTGTACAATACCAGGTAGACCGTAAGCTTCTCCTACACGAGGTCGACAAACCACTTTCCTGCGCGAATATGCCGGCCTTGTTGGTTTGAAGACAAGCGTACGGGGGACACGTTAGATAGAGCCAAACAAACGTTACATAAAGGTCGAATCCATGTCGGAAGCCTTTGGGTCACATTGTTCTTTCTTCGACCTCTTGGGTATCATCCACGACATTTTACTCTACAACCTGACCTTAGTGCCGGGTTCTGCTGCAGAAGTAAGGGTCCAATTGTCTCTGTTGCAACTGCGTAGGACAAACGAGAACCAGCAGAGTGAGAAAACAACGTTTTGAATGTACAAACATGTACAAACATCTACAAACATCTACAAACATGTACAAACACGTAGAGCATCGGGAAAAAGAGAGTTTGGACACCTGGTCAATTGCCATATATATATTGCTATAATCAGAACGCGATCGCGTTACAATATAATTCAAAGTATGGAACTTGTCTCTCCTCCATAAAAATCACGACACACAATGTTCACACTTTTGTCTAAGCGGTATATACCGCGCAAGGGCGCGAGAAAGGGCATTGACACGTTTTTCCAATAACCAAAGGATAAGAGAGGTGGCACCGAGCATTGTCTAAGAAGATGACCTGCGATGAAGAAGAAACTATACTGTTTGCAAATGAATTTGATCCGCCACACGCGGGAGTAACTAATATATGATAAATGAATTGGAAGAAGACGCAAGGATTCATGGACGTGTCGCACGCATCCTTCTTTCAGAGGTATGCTCAAAAGTTGCCTCGGAGTCATTCCTAATGACGTGGTCGGCGGACACGAATGGCGAACGGATGCCACATATCGGGGCGGAGGCGTGGAGCACTAGGCCCAGGAGAGCAGGATGCGTTGCAGATCCTCTGTGCCCACGAGTGGGGCTGGACGCCTCCTTCTGTCAGACCGATAGCTACCTTGACACGGCGCTTGCGGAACCCGCTGCAGATGGAAGTGGAGCTGCGAGTCGCGTGGTTCCCGACCAAGCTCAGCCACCCTCGGCTCGGATGGCGCGAATCGACGTAGACTGTTACCCAATGTGACACGGGGTCGATAAATATTATCTTCCGTCGTGAGAAGCTTCGTAACCGACTGCCTCCCATCATGACAAGGCGTGGAGTCGCAGGTTCCCTCAGCGTCAGAGCTCTGCCTCTGAACACGAAGTCGAGGCAGTTTCCCGTTGCTGATGAGCGTCATTGGAGTGTGCCAAAGGACTAGATCACTCTATAGTATGTTTCCGTTGGAAACATATATATCCACCAAACCCTTGGTCTCATAGCTGTACTGTAGTTTAATATCGCATGTGACCTAAACCTCTTGAACACCCCCCCCCCCCCCTTTCCCCTTTTTGTTTTTTAATACATTTTTTTCCTCGCTCTCTCTTGCTCAAACGCCTCACCTAATATCGAAATCCGCCAGAGTAATAACCACTTCCACGTGCTGTACATCACTTCATTATCTTTTTAGAGCCGTCCATGCCGCTGCTTGCATTCCCCCCCCCCCCCCCGCCGCTAACGCCCCCTCCTTCTCTACCACCCGCGCCATCGCCTAGATCAAGCACCAGGCGTATAGCAAACCCCTACATCTATGCGACATAGCGCCTTGCCCCCCCCCCCCCCCCCCCCCCCACCCACATTGCTCCCCCTCTTCCCCACAAGAAGGATTACAGTTTCCACGCACAAATTGACCTGCCCCACCTGTCCCTCCCCCCCTCCCCCCCTCCCGCCCCCCTTTTGATCAAAATCAGGCCCCTACGTCCTTGAAAACTATGTCCTCCCCTCACCGGTTATTCGACTTACAGGATTCACTTGATACTATGATGCATTTATTTCCACAGCTGTCAGATTTTGTCCCCCTCAAGAACGGGTTTCATAGTTTCCGCGCACAGACTGCCTAACATCACCCTGTTGACCCTGATAACTATGCTGTACTTGCAAGAGGAGTCGCCGACGTAATCCTAATGAGGACACACAACCCGTAATACGCGCGATCGGAGTAACACACAGTGCTTGGAAAGATGAGTGTCGACAAAATCTTCGATCTCACAGCTGGAGTGTATTTCAATTTGTATAATATATATATATATCCACCAGACCACTCAATTCACAGTGACTGGGTGGTATCTACTAGACCACTCAGTCACGCAGACGGGGTGGTCTAATGTATAGTGCTGTTAATACATAAACAACTGTACGTAAATGACCTGTACAGTCTCGAGGAGGGTGTTGTTAATATAGGGTTAGGGTTAGGCTAACATGTTCAAAATTGAGGTCCCTACGAGTCATAAACATCACATAGTCTACATACATGTAGTTTTTACACAAAGCTAAAATGCGTCAAAACTGCTCGTTGCCAATGACAGGTTTATCAAGAACGCAAGAACAAACAGAACGAGGGGCGGGGTAATCACAGCGGCGCAAATCAATATTTCATTCGCCCACCACATCACCTCCTTTGCAATTGGTTTTGGGAATCAGCGAACTGGGTCCAACGCATGCCCGTAGTATCTTAGGTGGAGTGAGGAGCGGTAGTAAAAATGAAGTGCGCTGCTCGATAAGCTGTTCCTGACCGTCGGTATTCTGAACAATCTTCGGGCCGCGTCTCCTTTGTCGTTTTCAAACAAACTGTTGCGTTGGTATATACTACCTGGCTTGATGTAGAGGGAAGGAGCACCACTCAGCGACCATTTACTACAAGCTAAGGCATGTTTTCATGAGCACTACTAAAAAGAGCACCAGACATGGACGCGACATCTGCAGGACCACAACATTATCGACGACAGTGGGGAAAAAACCGGGCGTATAATCGTACACTAGATAATAAAAATAGGAAAAGGAAGTACCGACAATATATATTAACACTGCGGTAGACCACACTGCCAACCTATTACTCAGGGTGTTTCGTGCCTACCTGCCGTCTGCATGATCGCTTGACAACCTCTACCAAACATAGTAGCACATGCCTAACGAACTAAAGTCATCGTGTTCTATAGTGGTGGCATCGCATGCCCCCATCACCTCGCTTGCTGTATGTGAACATGTACATCTGTCTTAGAATTGGCGACCTCAGAGCCCACCTCCGGGCGGTGAAACTCATGGGCATAAAATCGTACATCTGAGCCAATAATGATGTAAAAAGGAAGTAAGTACAGGCAGATATGTTCAAATTGCGGTAGACCACACTACCAACCTATTTCGTAGGGTATTGTGTACATACCGTCTGCATGATCGCCTCCCAACCTATCCCAAACGAAGTATCACTAATGAAGTGACGTAATTGAGAGCGGGTACACCAAGCGTTCCTCTGAAAAATCTGACGATTCGCACTTCCTCCTCTCGTGCTCAATGGTGGTGACATTGCATGACCACATCACCTCGCCTGTTGTTTTATGCAATACATAGGTACTGCTTTCATAAAAAATTGCGAAGTCAGAAAATAATGGTAACTGCATGGTTAAACCCATCGATTTAAATATTATATCTTGCGATCCATGCACAACAACAAATTATGAAGCTTTAACACGTTGGTTACCACACCTAAAGATTGTGTTGCATACCACATCTAACATCATTTTTTTTTGCTACAACCAACTGCCAGATTTTTCCCCTTTAAAGGATTTATAGTTTCCGCGCAAATATTGAAGTGTCCGCCCGCCCCCACCATCCCCATTCCTCTTGTTCAAGCGACCCACCTAAAATCAAAATCTGGACTGATTTTACGATAGCCCCCCCCCCAAACCAGCGGTTTTCTTTAACGAACGTTTCACGGCTGCTCGACACGACGAAGGATGCCATTAACAAAATGTTTCCATACGTTTTCTTGTTTTGCAAAGGGCTATTGAACGATGACGTCGGGGTGTCAATGAACACAGTATTTCAGGAGATACGGTCGGAAATGGGTTTCAAAACCGGCGATTTCGTTAAAGAAAAGTTGGGGGGGCTACCGTAGAACGACTCTCTGCCAGAGTAGTAAGCACTACCAGCCAGCTGATATCACCTCATTGTATTTCTAGCCATTCATGCTGTAGCCCCAACTCATCCCCGCCCCCCCCCTTTTTTCCTCTCCCTTTTGTTTAATCGCTCCACCTACAAATCGGGTAGAGTAACAAACGCTTTCACGCAATTGATATCAAGTCATTTTGTTTCTAGCCATCCATAACTTAGCTTTTTTTCATAGCCCCCCCCCCCCCCCTCCTTCCCCACCACCCGCACGATTGCTTAGACCTAGCACCACGCGTATTCAAGCCCCCACATAAATTCGTAATGCGCGCGATCGGAGTATCACACATAAGCTTGCAAAGATGAGTTTCGACCAAATCTTCGATCTCACACCTAGAGTATAATTATATATCACATGTGACCTAAATCTCTCGAAACCCCTCCACCCCCCCCGCCCCTTCTTTTTTCCCCGCTCCCTCTTGCTCCAACGCCCCACTTAACATGAAAATCTGCCAGAGTAGTATACACTTCCACGCACTTGATATCACCTCATTATTTTTATAGAGCCACCCATGCCTCTGCTGCCATTCGCCCACACCTTCCGCCCCCAACGCCCTCTCCTTCCCCACCACGGGCACCATCGACTAGATCTAGCACCACGGAAATAGCAAACTCCTTCATCTGTGCGACCTAAAGGTGCTGTCTAAAAAAAAAACCTTTTGCGCCCCCCCGCGCTCCCCCGGCCCCCACCCCCTCGAACGCTCTGCTCTCTCCTTACTGGTTGTACGACTTGCAGGATAGGATATATAATTTCCCCGCACAGATTGAGCTGCCTCGCCTTTTCCCCCCCCCACCCCCCTCCCCGCCCTCTTGATCAAAACCAGCCCCCCGCGTCCTTAAAAACTCTGGCCTCCCCTCACCGGTTAATTATCTCACAGGATTTACTTGATAAACTGATGCACTTCCTTCCACAGCTGTCAGATTTCGTTCCCCTCAAAGACGGGTTTCATTAGTTCCGCGCACAGACTAACTAACATCACCCCGTTGACCCTGATAGCTACACTGTAGTCGCAAGGGGAGTCGCTGACCTATATCCTTAATAAGGACACACAACCCGTAATACTCGCGACCTGAGTATCACACGCATCTCGCAAAGATGAGTTTCGACAAAATCTTCGATCTCACAGCTGGAGTGTATCTTTTATTTCATTACAACCAACTTTACGTAAACCAGGACATGCCATTGGCCGGCGCTGGTGGGGCGGCCCGGGGTTGGGCCGCCGCCCTGGTCCATCGTATTTTCGTGTTATGGGCCCCGGCCCGGTCCAGCACATCGATTTTTTAGGGATGGACCGCGGCCCGGCCCGGCCCATGGTATTTTCAGAAGATGAACCGCGGCCCTGTCGCCCCATCAAATTTCAAGTTTTCCCGGGCCGGTCCCTATAGGAAATTTGGCCCCATGGCATTGCACATTTTTATGGTCCGCCCCGTGATATCCGCCGAGAGGCCCATGGGACACGGTCCCTATATGATCCGGCCAGCCACATCTGTGGGCTGGTCAGTGGATTCAGAGGGTCGGCCCATGGGCCGATTGACAATCTCGGAAAACTGTTTTCTTTCCAGAATTAAAACATTTCAAGAATAACTGGAAAATACGTTGTTTCGTTAGGGTTTAGTGCCCAACACCCAGAAAAACAGGAGGTATTGGGGCTCTCGATCTGGATATTCAAATTCGGGTTCAAAACCAAAATGAAATGCGCCCACGATCTGACGTAGAAGTGTTATACTGTAGAGAACGCTGGGATGTGAATCACACACACCAGCGAAACACAGGCAGCGCTCCGACCAACAAATCAACCACGGGTACCCCATACCAATAGCTAGCCACAGCAACAGCGGCAGAAGCGAGATACGCACGCATCAGCGAACGACCGCAAGGATGTGGGTCCTCTCCTTGAAAGTTTTATTTGGTGCTGGCATGCCACATCGGCAAAGGCGAGGAGAGCTGGGAGACGGGGTGGTACTGGGTGCTTGAAAGAGAGGTTCGCCGTGATGGCCAGCTAATAAACGACCAAGACGCACAAGGGCCATCGAACCTGCGGGAATCGTACTTACTCGCCCCGCGGTGCTGCTGCATGTTGCTGCTGCGTGCTTTGTTTCTCTGGAACCCTCGGCACAAGCTGGTGGTCGGCAGTGTCGCAGATTGCGCGACGTAGCGTACGTGTAGTCAAATACATGAAAAACCTGGTAGCTGGGACGTTCATTTGCACACGCAGCTACACGGCTACAATTTCGGAGTTGATTTTTATTGTCAACAACCATTGACACAGGGCCACTGCATGCTTGTATGTTCGATCCGACCACTGATACGAAGGTCCTGGCCATGCGCTGCTGCTACCGCTGCGTGCTTCATCGCACAGACAGTCCGGTTAGGCGTGTAGCTAGCTGCACGCTGCTGCTTGTTGCTGTTTGTTTGCTCGGCCAAATGTTAAACACACAAACACAAAAATGAATCGTTATATATTTCAGCACACCACATGTCATGGGCCACGGCCTGGGCTTGCCCACGAATACGCGTGGGCCGTCTCATGGGCCGGGTGGACGTCGTGATGTTTGTAGTACTAGTGCACCACTTATCACGGGTCTTGGCCCGTGTCGACCCTTGAAAACACGTGGACAGGGCTTGCCCTCGACCCGGTTATTTTTTTCTGAGCTCGAAATATGCCGGCATAAGTACGACAGGCACGAGAAGCCGAGTGGCACCGGGGGAGACTCACTACGGGCAAACCTCGACGCCAATTCGATTTTGCTCACCCTAACGCCAATTTTGTCGAACTCACAGCTGACGTGCTCATAAACCATTTATAATACAACGCGGCAGACACCACATACCGGGCATCAGTTTTCTGGCTCAGGCCAGGCAGGAGCGCGCGATGGACCCGGTGTACGAATTTACTATTGATTGGGCGATGTCCGGGCCCCAGCGCTCTCGTCGAAGAGTGCATGGGACTTTAAGCTAGGTATACAACGGGAGCGCGGGTCATCCGTGAGAAAACACACAGATTAAGTCAAGGACGCTCTCGCTATCGACGCGCGCTGGTGAATATTTGTAACGGCAGCTATCGCTTGGGTAGAAGAAGGCATAAATCAATACGATTGTGGGTTTTTTGCAAATTTTGGAGAGTTTTGATCGGACCACGCGATGGTCCGGCGGCTACACCCACCTCAATAACTGGGCCACGCAAATTGTCAACTCGTTTAGCTCGTAAAACTCCAAGCAATTAATAAGAGATACCTGGTATCCAAGAAAAGCAAGGAGCCTCTCGAGGCGCTTCACAACGTGCCGCCGTAAAGTTTGGCTGCGAAAAAACAAAATAAGCGGAATAAGTTTCTACGTGTCGCCCCGCGGGCGGTATTCCCCGCCCGCTACGCTCGCTCAGGAATAAACTAATGCAATACTCCGAGTACTAGTTTTGTGTAGCGGACAGAGGTTTACGATTGATGGCAGGACCATGGCGCAAAGTGGCGATATTGATAACGCCAAGAATCTCGCCGCCGTGCCCTAGGAAAACAGCCCGAACCCCACATGCATGAGTATTCAGTATGCGCCCGGTAGCTTTTGATTAAATCACCCGCGATGTGTCTGTCGCGAAGTTGGTGAAAACGAGTGAGCACAGAGCTATAATTTTTTTCTCTCTCTAGGATGACGAATCGGGACGGACAGTGAGTGTGCTGGATTCCGACGGATGGAAAACAGCTGAATGAAGATCAAAAACACACACTCGTCAGTCACACTTCAGGGGTATGTTCCATACCACAATTAATTGGAGGTTGTCTTGCCTAAACGGCGGTCCGTCCCAGGGCTAAAGTGTCAGCGGTACTTGGAAAAACTCCAATTAAGTGTGTGTGGCCGTGGCCTTATTACTACGCAACCATTAAAAGAACAACGAAGAAGGCAAAAGGACACAAAAGTGCTACTACTGCTGTCGTATGTCACGGCGAGCAAGAGGCGTTCTTCCATACGTTATGTAAATGAGGTGGAAAAACGAGCTTAGAAGGGAATACCTCGAGTAGCATTTGTTGTGCAACCATTTTAGGCTACTTCCTCACAATGGCGTCGCAAACAGAATGTTGGATTATGAACAGCGAGGTAGCTGGTTCGATTGTCACCGTCTTTCCCAGAAAAACGAAAAAAATAAATTTTCTCACGTTCGAAAACCTCTAAAACTCAACCACTTGAAAACAACGAGGAGAGCAATGTATCGGATCATTGCTAGTCACTCCAATGCCGAACAAGTCGCATTGGATACTGGGTATCTCATGGGGGTTCCTGGCATAATCTATCTGGGAAATTTGTCCGGTTTAGTGGCTGGGGGAGAATGTGGTGGAAATTCTTTTTTAGAAGGAATGACTTGTAGCATTTTGTAAAAAAACAAGAGCTCCGCATGAGCAGGGCAGGGCAGAACTTCGAATTGTTCGATTCAATACTTGGTAAGGTAAAAAACGTCACCACACACAATCATAGTCTGCGCGTACAGCATTTTATAAAAAAAAAATCACGGACGTCAGCCTAGCCGTTAGTTCGCCGAATGCCATGTCAATACTCTTCTTTGCAAGCTGCGTTGTTGGTACTTGTAATATACTATGTGGGTGAATTGTTTCATATTGGGAGGGGTCATAGTGTTCTGTTAAAAAACAAACAAATTGATTTTGTCCCCCCCAGAAACGGGTTTCACAGTTTCCGCGCACAGACTGCCAAACATCACCCTGTTGACCCTGATAGCTACACAGTTATTGCAAGGGGAGTCGCCGACCTATATCCTTAGTGAGGACAAACAAGCCGTAATACGCGCGAACTGAGTATCACACACAGCTCGCAAAGAAAGATGAGTTTCGACAATATGTTCGATGTCACAGCCGGAGTGAATTTTAATTTTATAATATAGAAAGATAAACGAGGTGACATCCGGTGCGGGAAGTGTTTATTAGTCTGGCGTATTTCGATATTAGGTGGGGCGTTTGAGCAAGGTAGAGCGAGAAGGCGGACGGGGTGGGAGGAGAATTTTTTAGGAGGTTTAGGTCACAAATAATATTCAAATACACTCCGGCTGTGAGATCAAAGATATGTAGGGGCTTGTTATACGCGTGGTGCTAGGACTAGGCGATCGTGCGGGTGATGGGAAAAGAGGGGGCGTTGGAGGGGGAGGGCTAGAGCCATCTATGCCGCTGCTTCCCCCCCCCCCCCCGCCCAGAACGCCCCCGCCTTCCCCACCACCCACAATATCGCCTAGACCTGGCACCACACGTATAACAAACGCCTACATCTATGCCACCTAAATCCCTTCCCTTCCCCCCCCCCTCCCCCCCCCCCCCCCCCCCCCCCCCCCGGCCCCTCCCCCCACCTCCCCACCACCTCACTGCATCCCACCCCCACCCCCTCGACCACTCCGCCGTCTCCTCGCTGATTGTACGACGTACCCCAAGATATACAGTATATACGGATGCATTTTTTCCAAAGCAGTCACATTTATCCCATTTAAATGGATGTTTAGTTTCCACGCACAGATTGAGCTGCCCCACCCGCCCCAGCTCCCCCCCCCATGATAAACTGTTTTTGTTTCCTATTTTTTAACAGTCAGATTTATCCCCTTGAAGGATTTATAGCTTTTACGCACAAATTGCCCGCCCGTCCGCCCTCCCCCCCTCCCGCCCCCCTTTTGATCAAAATCAGGCCCCCACGTCCTTGACCACTCCGCCCTCCACTTACCGGTTTTTCGACTTACAGGATTCACTTGATAAACGGATGCATTTCCTTCCACAGCTGTCAGATTTTGTCCCCCTGAAAAACGGGTTTTATAGTTCACGCGCTCAGACTGGCTAACATCACCCTGTTGACCCTGATAGCTACACTGTAGTTGTAAGGGGAGTCGCCGACCTAAATCCTTAATGAGGACACACAGCTCGTAATACGCGCGATCGGAGTATCACACACAGCTTGCAAAGATGATTTTCGAAAACCTATTCGATCTCAGAGCTGGAGCGTATTTATATTTTATGACCCTGATAGATACACTGTATTTGCAAGGGGAGTCGCCGACCTATATCCTTAATGAGGACACACAACCTGTAATACGCGATTGTTCCTCGCTGATGCAGCCATCACGGACAACATGGTGCAGCTCCAGCGAAAGGAGGAAGGCGAGAAGAAGGGCACTCCACGCACAGGGAAAGTCGACGGACGGAGGGGAAAGGAGGGGGGGGGGGTGCAGAGATCATGGGGTATGCTATGCTGTACGTGGACGATGCGGGAATCGTATCGCGATCATCAGAAGGGCTGGAGAGGATGATGACGGCGATCGTGACTGCGTGCTCGTCGTTCGGGCTTACAGTATCCGAGGCCAAAACAGAGATAATATGCCTGGAAACCAAAAGCGGGGGGAAGGTGTCCTTCACGATCAATGCAGCCAGCCAGGTTTACAAACAAACAATCTACTTTGTATACTTGGGCGGGGCTATCACCGCAGACAGAGACCTTAGCATAGAAATAACGCGGCGTCTTCAGAGGGCCTGGGCGTGCTTCCAGCGGTACAAGATAGAAATCTATGATCGACCGGGTGTGTGTTTACGGTTGAAGGTGCGGTTGCTGAAAGCTGAGGTGGTCGAGACACTGCTGTACGGTTGCATGACGTGGAGCCCGAAGAAGCCTGACTATGACAGGCTACGACGGGTTCACCGCTCCATGCTCCTTGGATGCCTTGGATGGCGGAAACAGAAGCGCGACGATCACACCCTATCGTACGCCGACGCGCTTGCCCAGACAGATTCCGAGAGCGTTGAGGCGATAGTGCGCAAACGGAGGATTTTGTTTGCGGGATTCGTGGCACGTATGGGGGAGGAGCGTCTGCCACAGAGGGTGATGTTTGGGGAGTTTGTTGGGGGTAAGGGCTACTCAGGGCGGCAAGAGAAAGACTGGATGGATCACCTGAAGGAGAATATGTCGGTCTTTGGAATGAAATTCGAAGGATGGCGAAAGGCTGCTCAAAACGCTGGCAGATGGTTTCGAAGAGTCGAGGAGGGAGCCGTGTTGTTCATGCGGAGTTGGCATGAAACGGAGAGACGCAAAGCTGCAGAGCGACGTGCAAAGGCTGCGGCAGCGCCATCCACCGTTGGCATCTCTAAGCGGCCAGGGGGAGGGGGAAAGGGGGGGGGCGGGGAGGGGACTGGGGGAGGGAGGGAGGGGAAGGGGGAAAGGGGGGAAGGGGGGAGGCAGGGAAGGGGGAGCGTCATGCCCAAGAGAGTTTGGCCATCATCGTATTGAAAGTTGTGGGCCTTCTAATGGACGTCACAAAATAGCATAAGACCGCCCTGACTTCTTCGCCATGTTGCGTTCTCTCCCAGGTGCCATTGATGATGGACGTGATACCCTCTGTTAGCCCAATGCCATCCTTAGCCAGTTCCTAGGGTCTGCTAGTATGACATTTTTCTTTCTTTTCTTCTTCTTTTTCGTTTTTCTTTTCTTCTCTCCTTTTCTTTCCTTGCTCTCTTGTCTTGTCTTCTCTTGCTTTTCTTGTCTTTTTCATCTTTTTTCTTGATTTTTTCGTTTTGTTTCGTTTTTCTTCCCTTTTCTTTCCTTTCCTATATCTTCTTTTCTTTTCTTTGTTTCTTTTGCTCCAATTGACTTATGCCTGTCTTGCGTATGCGGAGTGATAGATACTACGTGTAATATATACGTGGTAGTCTTCCTTGGGTGGCAATCGGAATATTTGGTTTCTCAAGGCGTGAGTAGTGAGACGTATGAACCGGCCTGGACCTGGAACATCGTAGACTGACTCCCGATTTCACGTTTATATGTTTCTGGTGGAGGCATGAGTTGCGTCAGCTGTGATATATGCGTGTACCACCTTGCGTTGTGTGTGTTTTATCCTGGGGTATTCCCCAGCTCCAGAGTGACTGGAGCCTGTCCTGTGACCACGGACTTGATTATGCGAGTTAATGTGAGAACAACAACAACAACAACGCGCGATCGGAGTATCACACACAGCTTGCAAAGATGAGTTTCGACAAAAGCCTTGATCTCACAGCTGGAGTGTATTTTCACTTTTTCTGATATATATTATAAAAAATGATTATACACTCCAGCTGTGAGATCGAAGATTTCGTCGAAGCTCATCTTGGCAAGCTGTGTGTGATACTCCGATCGCGCGCATTACGAGTTGTGTGTCCTCATTAAGGATATAGGTCGGCGACTCCCCTTACAACTACAGTGTAGCTATCAGGGTCAACAGGGTGATTTTAGTCAGTCTGTGCGCTGAAACTATAAAACCCGTTTCTGAGGGGGACAAAATCTGACAGCTGTGGAGGGAAATGTATTTATCGAGTGAATCTTGTAAGTCGAACAACCTGTGAGGGGGAGGGGCGGAGTTTTGAAGGACGTGGGGGCCTGGTTTTGATCAAAAGCGAGCGGGTTTGGAGAGGGGGGGGAGGGGGGGGGGGGGGAAGGGGGGGGCAATTTGTGCATGTAAGCTATAAACCCTTTCAAGGGGATAAATCTGACGGTTTTGGCACCAGTTTATTTTTTGGGAGGGGGGGGTTGGGGCGGGGGTGGGGCGTGTGGGGCAGCTCAATATGTGCGTGGAAACTATACATTATTTTGATGGGATAAATGTGACGGTTTTGGAAATGATGCATCAGTTTGTCATGTATATCCTGGGGCAAGTCGTTTAACCAGTGAGTAGAGAGAGGGTGGAGTGTTCGAGGGGGTGGGGTTGGGATGGGTTGGGGGGGGGGAAGGTGGGGGGTGGGGGCGGAGGGGGCGGGGGAGGGGGCGGGGGGGGGGGGGGGGGGAAGGAAGGGTTTTAGGTGAGGGGTTTGTTATACGTGTGGTGCCAGGTCTAGGCGATGGTGTGGGTGATGGGGAAGAAGGGGGTGTTTGGGGCGGGCGGGGGGGGGGGGAGCAGCGGCATGGATGGCTCTCGAAAGATAATGAGGTGATATCCTGTGTGTGAAGTGTTTATTAATCTGGCGGATTTCGATATTCGGTGGGGCGTTTGAGTAAGGGAGAGTGAGAGGGGGGGGGGCGGGGGGGGGGGGAGATTATTTAGCAGGTTTAGGTCACCAATAATATTTATATACACTTCGGCTGTGAGATCAAAGATATGTAGGGGCTTGTTGTACGCGTGGTGCTAGGTCTAGGCGATCGTGCGGGCGGTTGGAAAAGAGGGTTCGTTGAAGGGGGGGGTGTCGGGGCGAAAAGAATTGAAAACTACGTCATGGATGGTCAGAAAGATAATGACGTGATATCAACTGCGTGTAGGTGTTTATTACTCTGGCCGATTTCGATTGTGAGTGGGGCGTTTGGACAAACTATGCGGAACGGGGGGGGGGAACGGGGGACGGGGGGGGGGACGGGGGGGGGGGGGGGGGGGGGGGAGGGTTGGGGTTTTAATGAACAAGAGGGGTCAGGGGAGAGGGAGGGGAGGGGGGGGGGGGGGGGGGCGGGGCGCGGGACATTTCAATATGTGCGCGGAAACTATAAATCCTCAAAGGGGACAAACCTGACGATTAAAGCAACAAGACATTCCTTTATATCATCTGGCTTGTAATGTTTACTATTTTAGAAGGTTTGATGTTCGATGCAGCATGCAACCCAGTATTTAAGTGTAGTAAATAACGTGTTAAATCTTCATAAGTTGTCGTTGTATGATACATGGATCGAAAGCTAGATTTTTTTTTAGAATATTTGTAGTTACCATTATTTTCTGACATTGCTAATTATAAGAAAGAGATACGTATTATCAAATACAACAGGCGAGGTGATGTGGTCATGCACTGTTTGTCACCACCATCATACAGATACCATTATTTCCTGACATCGCTAACTATACGAAAGAGATATGTATTGCCAAGTACAGCATGCGAGGTGATGTATGTGGCCATGTACTGTCTCCGCTATTGAGCATTAGAGGGAGGGATGCGAATCGTCAATTTTTAAGGAACGCTTGGTATACATGCGCTCAATTACGTTACCTCGTTAGTCATACTTGGTATACACGCGCTCAATTACGTTACCTCGTTATTCATACTTCGTTTGGCATAGGTTGGGAAGCGATCATGCAGACGGTATGTACGAAATACCCTACGTAATGGGTTGGTAAGGTTGTTTACCGCAATTTTAACACATCTGCCTGTGCTTCCTTTTCCAAATTATTTTTCTCTCAAATAAATGTACGATTTCACGCCTATGATTTTACCTTGCCGATGTGGGGCTCTGCGGTCGTCAATTTCAAGTCAGAGATACATCCTACAAATACATCATCACGCGAGGTGGGTATGTGATGTCATATATATGCGATGTCGTCACTATTGATCGCGAGGGTGACTTTACTTCGTTAGGTATATGGTACTGTGTTTCGTAGAGGCCGTCTCAGGAGGGTATGGGATGTGTCGGCAGTGTGGTTTATCGCAATTTTATCAGGTCTGCCTGTGCTTCTTTTTCAACATATTTTTGTCTCAAATGTACGATTTCACGTCCATGATTTTTACCGTGCCGCCGTGGGGCTCTGAGGTCGCCAATTCTAAGACAGAGATACATCTTACAAATACAGCAATTGAAGTGGGCATGCAACGTCATATATATGCGATGTCACTATTGAACGCGAGGGTGACTTTACTTCGTCAGGCATATGCTACTGCGTTTCGTAATGGTTGTCTCACGTGGAAATGCGATGTCACCACTATTGAACGCGAGGGTGACTTTACTTCGTTAGGCATATGCTACTGCGTTTGGTATGGTAGAGGTTGTCAGGCAATCATGTAAGCGGATGGAGGCACGAAATACCCTGCGTAATAGGTTGGTCGTGTGGTTTACCGCAGTGTTAACATTCCTGTCTGTACTTACTTTTCACATAATCATCAAGACTATAGTGTACTTATACGTCCTGTTTTCTCCCCACTCACTGTCGAGTCGAAGATGTTGTGGTCCTGTAGATGTCGCGTCCATGTCTGGTGCTCTTGTTAGTGGTGTTCATGAAAACATTCCCTAACGTGTAGTAGATGATCGCTGAGTGGTGTTCCTTTCCTTTACATCAAGCCAGGTAGTATATGCCAACGCAACCGCTTGCTTGAAAAACGACAAAGAAATTCCTCACACACGTGACACAGAGAAGACGCGCCCGAAGATTGTTCAGTATACCGACGGTTAGGAACAGGTTATCGAGCAGCGCACTTGACTTTTACTACCGCTCCTCACTCCACCTAAGACACTATGGGCATGCGTTGGACCCAGTTCGCTGATGCCCGAAACCGATTTCAAAGGAGGTGATGTGGTGGGCGAATGCAATAGTGATTTGCGCTTCTTCGATTACCCTGCCTCTCGTTTTGTTTGTTCTTGCGTTCTTGATAAACCTGTCATTTGGCAACGAGCAGTTGTGACGCATTTTTAGGTTTGTGTAAAAACTATATGTATGTAGACTATGTGATGTTTCTGACTCGTAGGGACCTCAACTTGGAACCCAGGATATATGGGTTCCATCTTTTGACTGGTGTTCGTATGCGGACGTATATATATATACGAGTATATACATATATTTTAAATAAACATTTTAAGGACGTCAGCAGTGAGTTCGACGAGTTTTAGGTCAATATTCATATTTGCAAGCTGCGTTGTTGGTACTTGTAATATATATGTATATGTATAGTTGTGATTTTGTTTTTTCCTTCGGGCGCATCTCTTCGTGTTCGCACCTTTGTCCCAAACGTCGGGTGGGGTGGGCACAGTTCGACCGTCGGGCTCACGTTGCTGGAGGTTTGGGCGCGATCTGTGCAGTGTGTCGCGCGTGGCAAGCCTTTTAAACTTTTTTGGCCTTGGGCATACTTGAGGCAAATCCTCGGGTTTCCGCAACATCCCCGCGGGGATTGGGTTTCTGCATCCTTGTCCCCGCGTACGTACGTAAAATTTGGATGCAAACCCGGCTTTTCTGCTCTCGTACAGGGTACACGTTTATTTCCCCCTTTTTGCACAGAGCCCCACGCTACGATCCTGCCGCCCAGCAGCAGTCCAGCCCCCTAGCAGCAGCAGCCTGCAACTGTATGCGCGTGTGGCTGCTGTTATAGTAGCTGAATCTTTGATGGCAGAGTGGCATTTGTCACCCCATCTTCCTGGTGTGCTGCCGCTTCGGACGCATGTCAATTGTATGTCCATAGATCGCGCTAATTTCGGCTGTAATATAGGACCTTTTTAATAGAAATTGATTCAACAACCCATCCTTACATTAACGTCCAAAGATGAAGTATTTTTCCGTACTACACCAAAGGGGTAGTCTATTGTTTTGTGTCGGAGATTTTGCCCACGCCACAGATGACAGGTACCAAACACGAGGACGGCACAACGCTTCGTGTACAACCCTACCGCACAGCAGCAGTAGGGAGATACATCATGTACATGCGCGTAGCGAGTCCTCGCTATGCTGACGCGAGTTGCTTTCGTCTCCGCGAGGGGACGATTTTGAATCGGACGACGATCGAAAAAATACATGTTTAGTCAAGTGATTTTGGTGTTAAGAGGAGAAGTGTTTTGTCACACTTGACTGGTGGCTCGCTGCGCGAGAAGGAACTTGACGATCGTCGGGAGTGGCGGAATGTTTTATCACATTTGACTGCGCGAGAAGTCACTTGGCGATCGTCTGGAGTGGCGGAATGTTTTGTCACACTGGACTGCGCGAGAAGGCACTTGGCGATCGTCGGGAGTGGCTGAATGATTTTTCGCACTGGATTGCGCGAGAAGGCACTTGGCGATCGTCGGGAGTGGCTGAATGTTTTGTCACACTTGACTGCGCGAGAAGGCACTTACTTGGCGATCGTCGGGAGTGGCGAAATGTTTTATCACATTTGACTGCGCGCGAGAAGTCACTTGGCGATCGTCTTGAGTGGCGGAATGTTCTGTCACACTGGACTGCGCGAGAAGGCACTTGGCGATCGTCGGGAGTGGCTGAATGCTTTTTCACACTGGATTGCGCGAGAAGGCACTTGGCGATCGTCGGGAGCGGCTGAATGTTTTGTCACACTTACTTGACTGCGCGAGAAGGCACTTACTTGGCGATCGCCGGGAGTGGCGGAATGTTTAGCCGGCGACTTTCGCTTTGAGGCGGAGAATGTCACCGATAGGATGCTCGTACTTAGTCCCCTGTAAAGGGAACAACAGAATTTGGCGAGGAAGGCCGCATGGTGTGATGACAATGTGCGCATGGGTTACGTTGTACGCAGGTGTAGGATGTAACGTGCTGAAAGACACTAACACTTGTTACAGGACGCACAGCCGTACGTAGCTGGAGACGCATAGTCTAGACTACATACATGGGAGATGATGCATACACAGGTGATGGAAGGGATTTGTACCGCAGGAACGCTGGAGGAGGGTGAGGTAGTATGGCAGGTTCAAACACGTACGCGTATCCTACACACGCAAACACACAGGAGTACTGCTGCGCTACACATGTCATGTATGTGCTACACACAGACAGCGATAGCTGTCTGCACACCGCTGTACACACCCGCATACACGGGTGATGGAAGGGATTAGTACCACCGCAGGAACGCTGGAGGAAGGTGAGGTAGTATGGCAGGTTCGAACACGTACGCGCATCCTACATACGCGAACACACAGGAGTACTGCTGCGCTACACATGTAGACTATGTGCTACACACAGTGAGAGCTGTGTGCACACCGCTGCACATACACACACTGCTGTGACCACGCTGAGTGCGCAGCGTATAATCAGTGCCGTGTACACACCTGCATTCACATGCGATGGAAGGGATTTGTACCGCAGGAGCGCTGGAGGAAGGTGAGGTAGTATGGCAGGTTCGAAGACGTACCCTTTCACCATGTGATGGAAGGGATTTGTACCGCAGGAGCGCTGGAGGAAGGTGAGGTAGTATGGGAGGTTCGAACACGTACGGGTATCCTACACACGCAAACACACGGGAGTACTGCTGCGCTACCCATGTATGTACCACTGAGAGAGAGCCCTGTGAATGTGTATCGGAAGAGTTGGTGTCCCCAGTCGTGAAGATACCGCTCTGCTGTAGGGACGTTCCGCTGCACGGTGTGTGCAAAGATTCTGCCGCAGCACGAGGAGGTGGTACGCCGTAAGGTTTGAAGAGGGCGAAGAACACGCAGCCGCAGGGAAGGAGGAGCCTAGAACGAGCGAAGAGGCTTATAGTAGACACCCACAGCACGCGGCGGAGATGAAATGCGACAGGAACCAGCGAGAGAAAGTATGCAGCAGCCGAACTGAAGGACGCAGTCACCGCCGTACGCAGACACGGCAGACCACACAGGGCAGGATCGAACAGCAGAGGCGCAAGTTCCAGCGCAACGCCGACGAGCGCAGTGTATCCGACGAGGGATATAAATAGAGGGTGTGCGGTGTGCGCTGCGAGGGTGTTCGTGCCAGGGTGTAGTTCGTAGCGCCGTTTGATTTGAAGCGCGGCCGTTTGATTGCACGCAGACACGGCAGACCGCAAGGGCGGGGTCGAACAGCAGAGACGCAAACGTTCCAGCGTAACGCCGAAGAGCGCGGTGTACCCGAGAAGGGATAGAAAAAAAGGGTGTGCGGTGTGCTCTGCTCGTTGTTTGCGTGCCAGGGTGTAGTTCGTAGCGCCGTTTGACTTGAAGCGCAGCCGTTTGAATTTTAAGGGTTTGTAAGGACGAGGAGGGTTTTTTGGGAAGGGACGTTTTTGTCCGCAGCCCAGGGCACAACGAAGTGAAATGTTTTGGCTGTGTGTTGTGTTGGCTGTCCCGCACGAACAGGATCGAACAGCAGAGGCGCCAACGTTCCAGCGCATGCACCACCAGCGCTGGGTTGGCAGGGCTGCCGAACGGTGCTTGGATGCTACTACTAGCAGTGAAGTGTGTGTTGGTGTTGGTGTGTGTGTCCCAAAATGCACCCACGAGCAATTTGCGTGCCAGGGTGTAGTTTGTCGCGCCGTTTGATTGGAATCGCAGCAGTTTGAATTTCATGGTCTTGTAAGGACGAGGAGGGTTTTCTGGAAAGGGACGTTTTTTCCGCAGCCCAGGGCACAACGAAGTGAAATGTTTTTGCTGTGTGTTATGTTGGTTGTCCCGCATCGTGATGTAGCAGGATCGAACAGCAGAGGCGCAAACGTTCCAGCGCATGCACCACCAGCGCTGGATTGGCAGGGCTGCCGACCGGTGCTTGGATGCTACGACTAGCAATGAAGTGTGTGTGTCCCTAAATGCACCCACGAGCTGTTTACGTGCCAGGGTGCAGTTCGTCGCGCCGTTTGGCTTGAAGCGCAGCCGTTTGAATTTCATGGTTTTGTAAGGACGAGGAGGGTTTTTTGGAAAGGGACGTTTTTTCCGCAGACCAGGGCACAACGAAGTGAAATGTTTTTGCTGTGTGTTGTGTTCGTTGTCCCGCATCGTGATGTAGCAGGATCGAACAGCAGAGGCGCCAACGTTCAAGCGCATGCACCACCAGCGCTGGGTTGGCAGGGCTGCAGAACGGTGCTTGGATGCTACTACTAGCAGTGAAGTGTGTGTTGGTGTTAGTGTGTGTGTCCCAAAATTCACCCACGAGCTATTTGCGTGCCAGGGTGTAGTTCGTCGCCCCGTTTGATTGGAATCGCAGCAGTTTGAATTTCATGGTCTTGTAAGGACGAGGAGGGTTTTTTGGAAAGGGACGTTTTTTCCGCAGCCCAGGGCACAACGAAGTAAAATGTTTTTGCTGTGTGGTGTGTTGGTTGTCCCGCATCGTGATGTATTAGGATCGAACAGCAGAGGCGCAAACGTTCCAGCGCATGCACCACCAGCGCTGGATTGGCAGGGCTGCCGACCGGTGCTTGGATGCTACTACTAGCAATGAAGTGTGTGTGTCCCGAAATGCACCCACGAGCTGTTTGCGTGCCAAGGTGTAGTTCGTCGCGCCGTTTGGGATCGCAGCCGCTTAAATTTCATGGTCTTGTAAGGACGAGGAGGGTTTTTTGGAAAGGGACGTTTTTTCCGCAGCCCAGGGCACAACGAAGTGAAATGTTTTTGCTGTGTGTTGTGTTCGTTGTCCCGCATCGTGATGTAGCAGGATCGAACAGCAGAGGCGCAAACGTTCCAGCGCATGCACCACCAGCGCTGGGTTGGCAGGGCAGCCGAACGGTGCTTGGATGCTACTACTAGCAGAATAGTGTGTGTTGGTGTTGGTGTGTGTGTCCCAAAATGCACCACCAGCACTGGGTTGGCAGGGCAGCCAAACTGTGCTGGGATGGCAGCCGCGCGGTGCTTGGATGGTACTAGGTGTGTAGTGTGTGTTGGTGTTGATGTATGTGCTGGGTTAGCAGGGCAGCCGAACGATGCTTGGATGCTACTACTAGCAGAATAGTGTGTGTTGGTGTTGGTGTGTGTGTCCCAAAACGCACCACCAGCACTGGGTTGGCAGGGAAGACAAACTGTGCTGGGATGGCAGCCGCACGGTGCTTGGATGGTACTAGGTGTGTAGTGTGTGTTGGTGTTGATGTATGTGCTGGGTTGGCAGGGCAGCCGAACGGTGCTTGGATGCTACTACTAGCAGTGTAGTGTGTGTTGGTGTTGGTGTGTGTGTCCCAAAATGCACCACCAGCACTGGGTTGGCAGGGCAGCCGAACTGTGCCTGGATGGCAGCCGCACGGTGCTTGGGTGGTACTAGGTGTGTAGTGTGTGTTGGTGTTGATGTATGTGCTGGGTTGGCAGGGCAGCCGAACGGTGCTTGGATGCTAGAAGCAGTGTCGTGGGGGGGCGACGCGCCCCCCCCCGAACACCCCCCCCCGGGCCCGCGACACAGTGTGCGTTGGAAGGACCCTCACCAGTGTGCGTTCGAAAAAATACATGGAAAAACTATAGTATGTATTTTTAACAATCCGCTGTGTTTTTCCTTGAATTAAAATAGAAAACAGCAGTGGATCTTGGAGCTGATGCTCCATGAGAAAGGGCTTCTCTGTCTCAGCGACAATAATAGAAGCCCTACAGTTCCTTATTACGCGCACTCTCTGCGACGAGCTGGCGGTGAAGGGGGATGATTGCCCATCCTGGCGTGTATCACTCGGGTAAAGTCGAATATCTGGCTCAACAAGACACGAAGAGTACCTATTCTGAAATTAATTGCTGATTTCCATACGAAGCAACAGGAAACAAAGAAAAAACATCAAAGCCACGATAGAAAGACGGCGCACGGAACAACTGGCTGCTAATTTGGTTTTTTGCCTGTTGAAAATCAACCTATTCGTTCTTTTATTTTTGCCACGCAAAGTTCACTGCATAAGAGTCGCCCGTATAAAAGTCCCCATCGTACGAGTACTGGCGCTGGACGCGTACGTACTCATGGGATTACCACTTATTTTCGGTTGTCCACCACGACGGCGAGAAAGCGAACCGTCCCCGGGAGGGCGCCTCCCCACACTCCGCTCCTCGAGCTGCCGACAAGAGCATAGCTTTTACCACCACCAGGTACATCTTATTTGCCCACAGACAGTCAGATGTTGGATGTTTCGGTTTTGTTCTTACGCTACTCCCCTAGGCACTTCCCGGAGGGGAACCTTGTATACTATATGAGTGAGTTTTTATTCGGAGGGGTCCTATTTTTTCTCCGCTATATATAGTGGTAAGCGTTGACATTTTTACGTTGGGTGGGCAATTTTGAGCTAGATCTAACATCACATCTATTTTAAAAATATATAACTGTAGTTTCCAGTATACTTCTCTATCACATGTATGGTAGGCGGTTAATTTTGTTTTTTGTGACCGCGGCTTTGTTTGACTTCGCTTGCTGTATAACGTGTTCTGCGTAACCACGCGGCGTGCCGCTACGGCGTAGATCGAGAAGAGAAGATAAAATACTCGTACACCAGATACCAAATACACACCAGGTGGGTCAATACCGTTCTGTCAGAGACCGCACCATATAAACCACACACAGGAGGTAAGCCGCACCTGATTGTCACCGGCTGCACCACTCACATATATACGGGCAGTATCGATATCATCAAAGCCCGGGTCGTATCATTATCATCATCGACCGCCCCGCGGGGGGGCAGCTCCACACTCCGAGGCATATATCGAACAATGCCTCGACACATAATACGAAACCCCACAATATACGAAACCACCAAATATCCGCGGACCCGTATCGAACAACCGCATACCACAAACAGTCCCCCTTTTCGGTGCTCGATACGATAGGTCCCGAACAACTTATCTCTAATTGCCAGGTAAAACGGCAAATCCCAAATTTCATAATATCATTGCCAAGGTAAAACGGCGAGCCCAAATTCCGTCATGAAGAATTTCCAAGATAAAACGGCAATCCCTATACCAAATCTCTCAATCTCCATTCCAGCATTGATCTCCCAATCTAAAGCGAGACAGTAACTATACGGGAAGGGAAAAATCCAACAAACAAGAGTATGCTGGTAAAATCCTCAACCAAAACCAATAACACCGTCTTCACTAAAAATAGCATTTCGCCCGATAACATCGGCCCCCCTGTTGTACAAAAATGTCACACCGCCCGATAACATCCGGCCCCCCTGTTGCGTACTCTGGGCGAGTAGGACAACAGAACGTGTCTGATATAGGGCATCTCAAATCGGACTATAACAGCCCCCCTGCTATTAATAGGTGCTCACCACGGGAGTATGCAAAAGGCAATGATTGCATCTGAATTAAAAAGTACTAAGGATACAAGTAATTTTGGGTCCCCTGTACGTTGTGCATACTTAACCAATAGCCAACGTGTACGGCACGATTCATCAAGACCATCGGCATATCTTACTGGCGTGTTAACCTTACTCGACGCATGAGTACATCCCAATACTTTCTCCAATTCCCTAACAATAACTTCTCCGTTCCACTCACCCAATACCCCAATACCCAAAAAAAAAAAAAAATGCAAGAAATCACCACAAATTCCTCACAAAGTTGCGGTGAAAACGAAACGCCTCCGTGTGCAAAGGCTTGGTGAGAAAATCAGCATGCTGCAGTGTCGCGCTACGTGGACAATCTCGAACTCCCCGTTAGCAACACGTTCCCGAAGGAAGTGATGACGGACATCAATGTGCTTACTGTTGGGAGTGGTCACAGGGTTTTTCGCTAAATGTATCGCCCCCTGGTTATCTTCCTTCACCGTGGTACACCCAACATGGGGGTCCGGGAAAATAAAACTCCAGAGATACCGCATGAAAATCGTCTCGGGAAAACCCGTGGCCATCGCCACATTCTCTGCCTCCGTAGACGAAAGCGTACCGGATTTCTGCGTCCTAGAGTAGAACGATACACAGGCACCAGCGCACATGATAACTCCACCAGAGACATATCTTCGGTCATTGGCCTCGTGCGCATAGTCCGCGTCCACGTACAACTCCAGCTGAACTCCATCACTCAGACCCCTCTGAAAAAAAATACCGTAAGTACTCGTCGATTTGATGTACATCACGATGTGCAGCGCTGCCTGCCAATGCAATAACTTTGGCGCTGCAGAGTACCTTGCCACCGCTCGAACCGCGTTAAGGATGTCCGGGCGGGTCTGGTTCGCCAGCCACATCAAATGCCTCACCAACGACCGACTAGGCTCATCAACGTCTGGTTCATCGTGGTCAAACACTTCAAGCTTTAGGTCAACCACCGCATGGATGCTCTAGCCGCGAGTGACACCAAACTTCGCTACGGTACTTTCAGCGAAAACCTGCTGTGATATCGTCAACTTCCCTGCATCCTAGTCTCGAGAAAATCGGCAACCTGCGTACCACCCCAACTCCTCCAGGTTGTTGATAGGAACAAACTGGTTCAGGTACTCACAAAACTTGTCACACCTACTCTTAAGCCGCATCGCAAATATGTCATCCACATGCACTACTACTACGATAGAAACGGCCCCCGCTTCCACCAAACGCATAACACACGCATCAGCCTCACACTGCTCAAAACCAATACTCCTCATGCCGCGTACCAAGTGATGGTGCCATGGCCGCGACGCCTGCTTCAAACCATACAGGCTGCGGCACAACTTGACCACCTTACCGGACATCGACCCGCACCCCTTGGGGAGGCGCATGTAGACATCCTCACTTAGCTCTGGCTGGACAAACGCCTGCTCCGCATCAAAATGGCATAAATCCGATTCCAACTCGCACGCTATGGCAGCCAGCAAACGAATACTCGCAACTGATGGGCACGGGGAGTAAGTCTCGAAATAATCAACGCCTGCACGCTGCCCAAAGCCCCGCGCTACCAGCCTGTCCTTTGCCCGCACTACTCTACCAAATTCGTTGACCTTCCACGAATAAACTCACTTAGCAGATATTAGGTTGATGCCGTTTCGTTGCTACGTCTCACCACCTCTCTCGTCCACCACAGCACCGAACGTCCCCGCGCGGTACAGACCGTCAAACTCAGTGTCCATGACATCAAACCACGCATCTTCGTGTTCATCCTCGCACTCTTCGCGATACGAGTCGGGCGTTGCCAACTCACTCGCAGGGCATGAAGGCGGTTCAGGAGCGGGCTTGTGCGGAGCAGACTGGTCGGCAATGATCATAGCGATATTCTCCCGCTCGGCTAGCATCGAAACGAAGCCATGCTGCGGGACCAGGCCCCCCCGTTGTCGCGCCGACGACCGCGTCACCGCCGGCGATACCCGCGGTTGCTGCTGCTGCTGCACCGGCACCTCCACACAGGGTGGAGGCGCGGGCGAGGATTCCGGCGGTGCAACGGTTCAGTCGGGTACCGCTGGGGGGAGCGGGCGGCCCATGCAGCAGGCAAGTGCTGGGCAGCCTGTGCCGGAGCCAGATTACCGTCACCACCAGACCCCCCTGGCGCTCATCTTGTCGTCGCAAAACAGCATGCGGGTGCCCAAGTTTGATGGGCGCAGTCAGCTGCACCTGTGATCACACAGGTTCTAAGCTTTCTTGACGGCGCGGGGTCTGATCGGGGCGCTTGAGCCCACGAGCGATCGTATTCGGATAGGCGGGGGCTTAGGAGGGACGAAGGAGCGCAACCGTTTCATCTATCTTCATGGGCAGCATAGAGTCGAGAAGTGCGAGAAGGCATGGGAATTTCTCATGGAAGATATGCAAGGACAGCCTGTGGAGGAACGGATGCATGCCGCTGGGTCAGAGGAGGGAGCATGGAAGGCTGTGATGGCCTGGTATCAGCCGCAGGGTGATGCCGAACGAGATCATCTCGAGAAAGACTTCGAGAACATAGAGATGCAGGGGGATGAGGACCCCAAGCTGTTCTTTGCCCGTGCTGAGGGGAAGCTCAATGTGCTGTCCACATTGGGTATCCGCAAGTCGGATCGCGACGTGGTTCGCTTACTCACACGTCGTCTTCCGTCCGAGTTATACGACGTGGAGCAGCGCACTAGCTTGCTTCGACCCGGCCTCACGCGATCGGAGATGGAGGGAATCGTTCGCACCTCCCACGCTAACCGCAAGACGAAGGAGTTGGAGAAGCGGAAGTTAGCGACGGTCGTGTCAATGGCTGCTGCGCCGTTGACGGATCCCCACGCCCTCGCCGTCGGTGGGGGTTTTCAGGGCAGATTAGGCGCCGGGAAGAAGCAGCAGCAGCAGCAGCAGCAGCGGTCGTATGGGCAGCAACAGCAGCAGCAGCAGCAGCGGCCGTATGGGCAGCAACAGCAGCAATAGCAGAGGTCGTATGGGCAGAAACAGCAGCAGCAGCAGCGGCCGTATGGGCAGCAACAGCAGCAGCGGCAGCGGCCGTATGGGCAGCAACAGCAGCAATGGGACGTGGTCGGTGTGGGCGGAGGCGCACAACAATGGGACGGGGGCGGTGTGGGCGCAGGCGCACAACAATGGGACGGAGTCGGTGTGGGCGGAGGCGCACAACAATGAAACGGGGGCGGGGCGGGCGGAGGCGAACCATACTGGGACGGGGGCAATGTGGGCCACGGAGTGCAAGGTCAGCCAAAGCCGAGAAGTGGAGGAGCCGGGGGAGCCTACGAGGGCGGGCCGCTTTCCTCGACTATCGACAGCCAGGCGCCGGCCAGCAGAGAACAGCAGGTCGAGTGGCCCACCCTCTTCGTCGCGCACTTAACGTCTTTAGGCAAGTGGCATGCTCTTTCTGTTGGGGGTGGTCTCGTGAGGCCTACAAGGCCTGGGAGTAAGATTCCGATTGGAGAGAGTGCTGCTTCCATCCATTGTACTGGTGATTTTGCTCTCTTTTACAACAAGAGACCCCCTGCCCCCGACGAGAAGTATTTGATCATTGGTGACGGAAAGAAGATGGAGGTAGAGTTTCTTGGCTGCGTTGATGTAGTGATGCATTGTGCTGAAGACGTAGCAGTGACCTTGAGAAATGTGGCGTTTGTGCCTGGCGTACCTTTCGACCTCTGCTCATTCCACGTGATCCAAGAGGAGCACGTTATTACCCTTGACCACGAAGGGGCGCACATGCTCGATGGACGCGTGTTTTTCCGCAAGGAGAAGTTCGGCAACTACGTTGAGGCCACTCGAGTAGCGGGACACGAGAAACCCCCTGCACTTGCTGCTGCAATGTTAAGGCCTGGTAGGCAGAGATGGATAGACATCAACGACTTGCACTGTTCCCTTGGCCACGCCCACGATACCGTTTTACGTGAGACTGCTCGTCAAATGGGAATCAACGTGACGGGACGTTGGGGGTATTGCGACGGGTGCGCGGGGGGGAAGGGGATCCGCAAAGCCGTCGCTAGGTCCACGTCGTGCCGTGCTGAGAAGCGGATGCAGCGCCTGTACGCCGACCTCGCAGGACCTATGCCAACGTCAACAGGCGGCGCTCGGTACTGTTTGATGATCGTCGACGACGCCACCAACATGGGCTGGCCAGTATTTCTGCCGGACAAGAGCGCGGCCACAGTCACCCTCGGTTTCCGCACTTTCCTGACGGCCGTAAATGCCTACGGGCAGCCGGAATGCCTTCGCACTGACAATGCCTCCGAATTCACTAACGCCGAGTTCCAAGGGCTGATGGTCGACAACAACATCCGCCGCGAGTTCACGTCCGTCGACGGCCCGAAGCGCAAAGGGCGGGTGGAGCGGAAGCTAGCTCTTGTTGCCGAGGGGGGTCACGCTGCGTTCTTGGAGATCCAGACCATGTTCGATAATGTGGAGGTTCCAGCCAAGGCGCTCAACTATGAACGCGCGTGGCCGGAAGCATGGACGTGGATGTGCGACGCGCTCAACCTCATGGCGCGGGTGGATGATAGGCCCGGCATGATGTGCTCGTTCGAGAAGTTCCACGGGAGGCCTTACAGGGGCCCCGTACTTCCATACATGATGCCGGGACGCCACAAGGTCAAGCGGGCGGCTAAGTCAGAGCCGAAGGGGGAACCCTGCTTCTACCTGAACTCCGGCAACGACCACGCCTCGGATTGCAGCAATATCATGCTGTCGCCATCAGGCATCGCGAGCTACTCGACCGACGTGACGTGGGGCTATCGGCGCCCGCCGTTCGGTGGAGGGACCATGATTACCGGGTCCCCGTCGCCGGCTAAGGGGGGGGCTGTCAGTGACCCAGCCCAGCAATCGCAAGCGCCGCGGGGCTTCGAGGTGTGGTACCAGCCGTCCACGCCATCCACTGGTGTAACGCCGGAGTCTTCGCCCACGCCCCTGCCTGCTGCGTCGTCCGTACCACAGCAGCAGAAGCCGACGTCAGCGACCGTTGCATCACCGGAGTCCTTGCCCGTGTTCATTCCCCCTGCGCCGCCCGCGACCGTTGCACCGCCGGAATCCTCGCCCGCGCCTCCACCCTGTGTGGAGGTGCCGGTGCAGCAGCAGCAGCAACCGCGGGTATCGCCGGCGGTGACGCGGTCGGCGGCGCGACAACGGGGGGGCCTGGGCCCGCAGCATGGCTTCGTTTCGATACTAGCTGCGCGGGAGAATATCGCTATGATCATTGCCGACCAGTCTCCTCCGCACATGCCCGCTCCTGAACTGCCTTCATGCCCTGCGAGTGAGTTGATAACGCCCGACTCGTATCGCGAAGCGTGCGAGGATGAACACGGAGATGCGTGGTTCGATGCCATGGACACTGAGTTCGACGGTCTGTACCGCGCGGGGACGTTCGGTGCTGTGGTGGACGAGAGAGGTGGTGAGACGTAGCAACGAAACGGCATCAACCTAATATCTGCTAAGTGAGTTTATTCGTGGAAGGTCAACGAATTTGGTAGAGTAGTGCGGGCAAAGGACAGGCTGGTAGCGCGGGGCTTTGGGCAGCGTGCAGGCGTTGATTATTTCGAGACTTACTCCCCGTGCCCATCAGTTGCGAGTATTCGTTTGCTGGCTGCCATAGCGTGCGAGTTGGAATCGGATTTATGCCATTTTGATGCGGAGCAGGCGTTTGTCCAGCCAGAGCTAAGTGAGGATGTCTACATGCGCCTCCCCAAGGGGTGCGGGTCGATGTCCGGTAAGGTGGTCAAGTTGTGCCGCAGCCTGTATGGTTTAAAGCAGGCGTCGCGGCCATGGCACCATCACTTGGTACGCGGCATGAGGGGTATTGGTTTTGAGCAGTGTGAGGCTGATGCGTGTGTTATGCGTTTGGTGGAAGCGGGGGCCGTTTCTATCGTAGTAGTAGTGCATGTGGATGACATATTTGCGATGCGGCTTAAGAGTAGGTGTGACAAGTTTTGTGAGTACCTGAACCAGTTTGTTCCTATCAACAACCTGGGGGAGTTGGGGTGGTACGCAGGTTGCCGATTTTCTCGAGACTAGGATGCAGGGAAGTTGACGATATCACAGCAGGTTTTCGCTGAAAGTACCGTAGCGAAGTTTGGTGTCACTCGCGGCTAGAGCATCCATGCGGTGGTTGACCTCAAGCTTGAGGTGTTTGACCACGATGAACCAGACGTTGATGAGCCTAGTCGGTCGTTGGTGGGGCATTTGATGTGGCTGGCGGACCAGACCCGCCCGGACATCCTTAACGCGGTTCGAGCGGTGGCAAGGTACTCTGCAGCGCCAAAGTTATTGCATTGGCAGGCAGCGCTGCACATCGTGATGTACATCAAATCGACGAGTACTTACGGTTTTTTTTTTCAGAGGGGTCTGAGTGATGGAGTTCAGCTGGAGTTGTACGTGGACGCGGACTATGCGCACGAGGCCAATGACCGAAGATCTGTCTCTGGTGGAGTTATCATGTGCGCTGGTGCCTGTGTATCGTTCTACTCTAGGACGCAGAAATCCGGTACGCTTTCGTCTACGGAGGCAGAGAATGTGGCGATGGCCACGGGTTTTCCCGAGACGATTTTCATGCGGTATCTCTGGAGTTTTATTTTCCCGGACCCCCATGTTGGGTGTACCACGGTGAAGGAAGATAACCAGGGGGCGATACATTTAGCGAAAAACCCTGTGACCACTCCCAACAGTAAGCACATTGATGTCCGTCATCACTTCCTTCGGGAACGTGTTGCTAACGGGGAGTTCGAGATTGTCCACGTAGCGTCGACACTGCAGCATGCTGATTTTCTCACCAAGCCTTTGCACACGGAGGCGTTTCGTTTTCACCGCAACTTTGTGAGGAATTTGTGGTGATTTCTTGCATTTTTTTTTTTTTTTTGGGTATTGGGGTATTGGGTGAGTGGAACGGAGAAGTTATTGTTAGGGAATTGGAGAAAGTATTCGGATGTACTCATGCGTCGAGTAAGGTTAACACGCCAGTAAGATATGCCGATGGTCTTGATGAATCGTGCCGTACACGTTGGCTATTGGTTAAGTATGCACAACGTACAGGGGACCCAAAATTACTTGTATCCTTAGTACTTTTTAATTCAGATGCAATCATTGCCTTTTGCATACTCCCGTGGTGAGCACCTATTAATAGCAGGGGGGCTGTTATAGTTCGATTTGAGATGCCCTATATCAGACACGTTCTGTTGTCCTACTCGCCCAGAGTACGCAACAGGGGGGCCGGATGTTATCGGGCGGTGTGACATTTTTGTACAACAGGGGGGCCGATGTTATCGGGCGAAATGCTATTTTTAGTGAAGACGGTGTTATTGGTTTTGGTTGAGGATTTTACCAGCATACTCTTGTTTGTTGGATTTTTCCCTTCCCGTATAGTTACTGTCTCGCTTTAGATTGGGAGATCAATGCTGGAATGGAGATTGAGAGATTTGGTATAGGGATTGCCGTTTTATCTTGGAAATTCTTCATGACGGAATTTGGGCTCGCCGTTTTACCTTGGCAATGATATATTATGAAATTTGGGATTTGCCGTTTTACCTGGCAATTAGAGATAAGTTGTTCGGGACCTATCGTATCGAGCACCGAAAAGGGGGACTGTTTGTGGTATGCGGTTGTTCGATACGGGTCCGCGGATATTTGGTGGTTTCGTATATTGTGGGGTTTCGTATTATGTGTCGAGGCATTGTTCGATATATGCCTCGGAGTGTGGAGCTGCCCCCCCGCGGGGCGGTCGATGATGATAATGATACGACCCGGGCTTTGATGATATCGATACTGCCCGTATATATGTGAGTGGTGCAGCCGGTGACAATCAGGTGCGGCTTACCTCCTGTGTGTGGTTTATATGGTGCGGTCTCTGACAGAACGGTATTGACCCACCTGGTGTGTATTTGGTATCTGGTGTACGAGTATTTTATCTTCTCTTCTCGATCTACGCCGTAGCGGCACGCCGCGTGGTTACACAGAACACGTTATACAGCAAGCGAAGTCAAACAAAGCCGCGGTCACAAAAAACAAAATTAACCGCCTACCATACATGTGATAGAGAAGTATACTGGAAACTACAGTTATATATTTTTAAAATAGATGTGATGTTAGATCTAGCTCAAAATTGCCCACCCAACGTAAAAATGCCAACGCTTACCACTATATATAGCGGAGAAAAAATAGGACCCCTCCGAATAAAAACTCACTCATATAGTATACAAGGTTCCCCTCCGGGAAGTGCCTAGGGGAGTAGCGTAAGAACAAAACCGAAACATCCAACATCTGACTGTCTGTGGGCAAATAAGATGTACCTGGTGGTGGTAAAAGCTATGCTCTTGTCGGCAGCTCGAGGAGCGGAGTGTGGGGAGGCGCCCTCCCGGGGACGGTTCGCTCTCTCGCCGTCGTGGTGGACAACCGAAAATAAGTGGTAATCCCATGAGTACGTACGCGTCCAGCGCCAGTACTCGTACGATGGGGACTTTTATACGGGCGACTCTTATGCAGTAAACTTTGCGTGGCAAAAATAAAAGAACGAATAGGTTGATTTTCAACAGGCAAAAAACCAAATTAGCAGCCAGTTGTTCCGTGCGCCGTCTTTCTATCGTGGCTTTGATGTTTTTTCTTTGTTTCCTGTTGCTTCGTATGGAAATCAGCAATTAATTTCAGAATAGGTACTCTTCGTGTCTTGTTGAGCCAGATATTCAACTTTACCCGAGTGATACACGCCAGGATGGGCAATCATCCCCCTTCACCGCCAGCTCGTCGCAGAGAGTGCGCGTAATAGGAACTGTAGGGCTTCTATTATTGTCGCTGAGACAGAGAAGCCCTTTCTCATGGAACATCAGCTCCTAGATCCACTGCTGTTTTCTATTTTAATTCAAGGAAAAACACAGCGGATTGTTGAAAATACATAAAATAGTTTTTCCATGTATTTTTTCGAACGCACACTGGTGAGGGTCCTTCCAACGCACACTGTGTCGGGCCCGGGGGGGGGTGTTCGGGGGGGGGCGCGTCGTTCGGCTGCCCTGCCAACCCAGCACATACATCAACACCAACACACACTATACACCTAGTACCACCCAAGCACCGTGCGGCTGCCATCCAGGCACAGTTCGGCTGCCCTGCCAACCCAGTGCTGGTGGTGTATTTTGGGACACACACACCAACACCAACACACACTACACTGCTAGTAGTAGCATCCAAGCACCGTTCGGCTGCCCTGCCAACCCAGCACATACATCAACACCAACACACACTACACACCTAGTACCATCCAAGGACCGTGCGGCTGCCATCCAAGCATAGTTCGGCTGCCCTGCCAACCCAGTGCTGGTGGTGCGTTTTGGGACACACACACCAACACCAACACACACTACACTGCTAGTAGTAGCATCTAAGCACCGTTCGGTTGCCCTGCCAACCCAGCACATACATCAACACCAACACACACTACACACCTAGTACCATCCAAGCACCGTGCGGCTGACATCCAAGCACAGTTCGGCTGCCCTGCCAACCCAGTGCTGGTGGTGAATTTTGGGACACACACACCAACACCAACACACACTATTCTGCTAGTAGTAGCATCCAAGCACCGTTCGGCAGCCCTGCTAACCCAGCGCTGGTGGTGCATGCGCTGGAACATTTGCGCCTCTGCTGTTCGATCCTGCTACATCACGATGCGGGACAACGAACACAACACACAGCAAAAACATTTCACTTCGTTGTGCCCTGGGCTGCGGATAAAACGTCCCTTTCCAAAAAACCCTCCTCGTCCTTACAAAACCATGAAATTCAAACGGCTGCGATCCCAAACGGCGCGACGAACTACACCCTGGCACGCAAACAGCTCGTGGGTGCATTTCGGGACACACACACTTCATTGCTAGTAGTAGCATCCAAGCACCGGTCGGCAGCCCTGCCAATCCAGCGCTGGTGGTGCATGCGCTGGAACGTTGGCGCCTCTGCTGTTCGATCCTGCTACATCACGATGCGGGACAACCAACACACCACACAGCAAAAACATTTCACTTTGTTGTGCCCTGGGCTGCGGAAAAAACGTCCCTTTCCAAAAAACCCTCCTCGTCCTTACAAGACTATGAAATTCAAACGACTGCGATTCCAATCAAACGGCGCGACGAACTACACCCTGACACGCAAATAGCTCGTGGGTGCATTTTGGGACATACACACCAACACCAACACACACTTCACTGCTAGTAGTTGCATCCAAGCACCGTTCTGCAGCCCTGCCAACCCAGCGCTGGTGGTGCATGCGCTGGAACGTTGGCGCCTCTGCTGTTCGATCCTGCTCGTGCGGGACAACCAACACAACACACAGCAAAAACCTTTCACTTCGTTGTGCCCTGGGCTGCGGATAAAAACGTCCCTTTCTAAAAAACCCTCCTCGTCCTTACAAAACCATGAAATTCAAACGCCTGCGATCCCAAACGGCGCGACGAACTACACCCTGGCACGCAAACAGCTCGTTGGTGCATTTCGGGACACACACACTTCATTGCTAGTAGTAGCGGTCGGCAGCCCTGCCAATCCAGCGCTTGTGGTGCATGCGCTGGAACGTTTGCGCCTCTGCTGTTCGATCCTGCTACATCACGATGCGGGACAACCAACACAACACACAGCAAAAACATTTCACTTCGTTGTGCCCTGGGCTGCGGAAAAAACGTCCCTTTCCAAAAAACCCTCCTCGTCCTTACAAGACCATGAAACTCAAACGGCTGCGATTCCAATCAAACGGCGCGACGAACTACACCCTGGCACGCAAATAGCTCGTGGGCGCATTTTGGGACACACACACCAACACCAACACACACTTCACTGCTAGTAGTAGCATCCAAGCACCGTTCGGCAGCCCTGCCAATCCAGCGCTGGTGGTGCATGCGCTGGAACGTTGGCGCCTCTGCTGTTCGATCCTGCTCGTGCGGGACAACCAACACAACACACAGCAAAAACCTTTCACTTCGTTGTGCCCTGGGCTGCGGAAAAAACGTCCCTTTCCAAAAACCCCTCCTCGTCCTTACAAAACCATGAAATTCAAACGGCTGCGATCCCAAACGGCGCGACGAACTACACCCTGGCACGCAAACAGCTCGTGGGTGCATTTCGGGACACACACACTTCATTGCTAGTCGTAGCATCCAAGCACCGGTCGGCAGCCCTGCCAATCCAGCGCTGGTGGTGCATGCGCTGGAACGTTTGCGCCTCTGCTGTTCGATCCTGCTACATCACGATGCGGGACAACCAACACAACACACAGCAAAAACATTTCCTTTCGTTGTGCCCTGGGCTGCGGAAAAAACGTCCCTTTCCAAAAAACCCTCCTCGTCCTTACAAGACCATGAAATTCAAACGGCTGCGATTCCAATCAAACGGCGCGACGAACTACACCCTGGCACGCAAATAGCTCGTGGGTGCATTTTGGGACACACACACCAACACCAACACACACTTCACTGCTAGTAGTAGCATCCAAGCACCGTTCGGCAGCCCTGCCAACCCAGCGCTGGTGGTGCATGCGCTGGAACGTTGGCGCCTCTGCTGTTCGATCCTGCTCGTGCGGGACAGCCAACACAACACACAGCCAAAACATTTCACTTCGTTGTGCCCTGGGCTGCGGAAAAAACGTCCCTTCCCAAAAAACCCTCCTCGTCCTTACAAACCCTTAAAATTCAAACGGCTGCGCTTCAAGTCAAACGGCGCTACGAACTACACCCTGGCACGCAAACAACGAGCAGAGCACACCGCACACCCTTTTTTTCTATCCCTTCTCGGGTACACCGCGCTCTTCAGCGTTACGCTGGAACGTTTGCGTCTCTGCTGTTCGACCCCGCCCTTGCGGTCTGCCGTGTCTGCGTGCAATCAAACGGCCGCGCTTCAAATCAAACGGCGCTACGAACTACACCCTGGCACGAACACCCTCGCAGCGCACACCGCACACCCTCTATTTATATCCCTCGTCGGATACACTGCGCTCGTCGGCGTTGCGCTGGAACTTGCGCCTCTGCTGTTCGATCCTGCCCTGTGTGGTCTGCCGTGTCTGCGTACGGCGGTGACTGCGTCCTTCAGTTCGGCTGCTGCATACTTTCTCTCGCTGGTTCCTGTCGCATCTCATCTCCGCCGCGTGCTGTGGGTGTCTACTATAAGCCTCTTCGCTCGTTCTAGGCTCCTCCTTCCCTGCGGCTGCGTGTTCTTCGCCCTCTTCAAACCTTACGGCGTACCACCTCCTCGTGCTGCGGCAGAATCTTTGCACACACCGTGCAGCGGAACGTCCCTACAGCAGAGCGGTATCTTCACGACTGGGGACACCAACTCTTCCGATACACATTCACAGGGCTCTCTCTCAGTGGTACATACATGGGTAGCGCAGCAGTACTCCCGTGTGTTTGCGTGTGTAGGATACCCGTACGTGTTCGAACATCCCATACTACCTCACCTTCCTCCAGCGCTCCTGCGGTACAAATCCCTTCCATCACATGGTGAAAGGGTACGTCTTCGAACCTGCCATACTACCTCACCTTCCTCCAGCGCTCCTGCGGTACAAATCCCTTCCATCGCATGTGAATGCAGGTGTGTACACGGCACTGCTTATACGCTGCGCACTCAGCGTGGTCACAGCAGTGTGTGTATGTGCAGCGGTGTGCACACAGCTCTCGCTGTGTGTAGCACATAGTCTACATGTGTAGCGCAGCAGTACTCCTGTGTGTTCGCGTATGTAGGATGCGCGTACGTGTTCGAACCTGCCATACTACCTCACCTTCCTCCAACGTTCCTGCGGTGGTACTAATCCCTTCCATCACCCGTGTATGCGGGTGTGTACAGCGGTGTGCAGACAGCTATCGCTGTCTGTGTGTAGCACATACATGACATGTGTAGCGCAGCAGTACTCCTGTGTGTTTGCGTGTGTAGGATACGCGTACGTGTTTGAACCTGCCATACTACCTCACCCTCCTCCAGCGTTCCTGCGGTACAAATCCCTTCCATCACCTGTGTATGCATCATCTCCCATGTATGTAGTCTAGACTATGCGTCTCCAGCTACGTACGGCTGTGCGTCCTGTAACAAGTGTTAGTGTCTTTCAGCACGTTACATCCTACACCTGCGTACAACGTAACCCATGCGCACATTGTCATCACACCATGCGGCCTTCCTCGCCAAATTCTGTTGTTCCCTTTACAGGGGACTAAGTACGAGCATCCTATCGGTGACATTCTCCGCCTCAAAGCGAAAGTCGCCGGCTAAACATTCCGCCACTCCCGACGATCGCCAAGTAAGTGCCTTCTCGCGCAGTCAAGTAAGTGTGACAAAACATTCAGCCGCTCCCGACGATCGCCAAGTGCCTTCTCGCGCAATCCAGTGTGAAAAATCATTCAGCCACTCCCGACGATCGCCAAGTGCCTTCTCGCGCAGTCCAGTGTGACAGAACATTCCGCCACTCAAGACGATCGCCAAGTGACTTCTCGCGCGGCGAGCCACCAGTCAAGTGTGACAAAACACTTCTCCTCTTAACACCAAAATCACTTGACTAAACATGTATTTTTTCGATCGTCGTCCGATTCAAAATCGTCCCCTCGCGGAGACGAAAGCAACTCGCGTCAGCATAGCGAGGACTCGCTACGCGCATGTACATGATGTATCTCCCTACTGCTGCTGTGCGGTAGGGTTGTACACGTAGCGTTGTGCCGTCCTCGTGTTTGGTACCTGTCATCTGTGGCGTTAGGGTTAGGGTTAGGGTTTGGGTTAGATATATTTATAAAAATGAAAATACACTCCGACTGTGAGATCGAGAATTTTGTCCAAACACATGCTTGCAAGCTGTGTGTGATACTCCGATCTTGTTATACAAAGAAGGAAAATACACTCCAGCTGTGAGATCGAACAGTTTGTCGAAACTCATCTTTGCAAGCTGTGTGTGATACTCCGATCGCGCGCATCACGGGTTGTGTGTCCTCATTAAGGATATAGGTCGGCGACTCTCCTTGCAACTGACAGTGTAGCTATCAGGGTCAACAGGGTGATGGGGTATAATATTATGTTATATGTGGCAGGGCAGCGGAGATTATTCACAGGCTTAATGCGCGAGTCTTTCGAGCTCTACAGGCATAATAAGTGGTCAAACGGACTAATACCCCACTAATGCCTTAGCACTGGTTCCAGCTAGAGCAGCAACGTTTCCGCCTTAGGTTTCTTCGCCCTATTAGCTAAGTGATAACGACCTGGAAAACGAAATTTGACAGGGTTGTTGTTTATGTCCTTGCGAAAACTGGCATGTTGATATTTCTAAAAAACAAACTACATGTTTTTTGAAGAAGGTACATTTTGACGTGTTTTTATTATTTTTTGGCAACTTAGCGCCAAAATCACGGACTGACTACAATTTGTTGTATAGTTTTACTACAGAAATCGTAAACCCCTGTAAAATACTCGTCCCCAAGCCATACGAACATTGCGCATATCTGGCCCCGCATATCTCGCGAACTACAACTCGCACGACAAAATGTTTTCTTCGCCGAGATGTGCTCCCCTTGTTCATGCAGAAATTTCGATATCTCTTCTTTTGACATATATGGATGTCTTATTGTTTCAATCGTCAGGTTTGTCCCCCTTTGAGAATTTATAGTTTCCGCGCACATATTGAAATGTCCCCCCCCCCCCCCCCCCCCCCCCCCCTCCCCTCCCCCTCCACTGACCTCTTTTTCATAACAAACCCCAACCCTTCCCCCCCCCGCCCCTCCGTCCGCCGATCCCCCCCCCCCTTCCGCCTAGTCTGTCCAAACGCCACACTCACAATCAAAATCGGCCTAAGGAATAAACACCTATACGCAGTTGATATCACGTCATCATCTTTCTGACCATCCATGACGTAGTTTTCAATTATTTTCCCCCCAACCCCCCCCCTTCCAACGCCCCCTCTTTTCCGACCACCTACACGATCGCCTAGACCTAGCACCACGCGTATAACAAGCTGCTACATATCTTTGATCTCACAGCCGAAGTGTATTTGAATATTATTTGTGACCTAAACCTCCAAAAAATCCCCCCCCCCCCCTCCCCCCCCCCTCTTGCTCTCCCTAACTCAAACGCCCCACCTAATATCGAAATCCGCCACATTAATAAACACTTCACGCACAGGATATCACCTCATTACCTTTCGAGAGCCATCCATGCCGCTGTGTTCCCCCCCCCCCCCCCTTCCCCCCCCCCCTCCAACGCCCCCTCTTTTCCGACCACCTGCACGATCGCCTAGACCTAGCACCGCGCGTAAAACAAGCTGATACATATCTTTGATCTCAGAGCCGAAGTGTATTTGAATATTATTTGTGACCTAAACCTCCTAAAAAAACTCCCCCCCCCCCCCCTCTTGCTCTCCCTTACTCAAACGCCCCACCAAATATCGAAATCCGCCACATTAATAAACACTTCACGCACAGGATATCACCTCATTATCTTTCGAGAGCCATCCATGCCGCTGTCCCCCCCCCCCCCCCCCCCCCCTTCCCCCCCCCCCTTCCCCCCCCCCCTTCCCCCCCGCCCCCCCCCTTCCCCCCCAACCCATCCCAACCCCACCCCCTCGAACACTCCACCCTCTCTTTACTCACTGATTGTACGACTTACCCCAGGATATTATTGATAAACTGATGTATTATTTCGAAAAATGTCACATTTATCCCCTCAAAATAATGTATAGTTTCCAGGCACATATTGAGCTGCCCCCCCCCCCCCCCCCCCCCCCCCCCCCCCCCCACCCCCCCCCCCCCCCCCCCCCCCCCCGCCCCCCTCCAAACCCGCTCGCTTTTGATTAAAACCAGGCCTCCCTTTCCCTTCACAGCTGTCAGATTTTGTTCCCCTCAGAAACGGATTTTATAGTTTCCGCGCACAGACTGACTAAAAACATCCTGTTGACCCTGATAGCTACACTGTAGTTGTAAGGGGAGTCGCCGACCTATATCCTTAATGAGGACACACAACTCGTAATGCGCGCGATTGGAGTATCACACACAGCTTGCAAAGATGAGTTTCGACGAAATCTTCGATCTCACAGCTGGAGTGTATTTTAATTTTAATAATATATATATTCAACGTATTCCGTTCTGACTAGCCCCAAGGTGGAATTTTATGCCTTTTCCTGGACCCAGCTCGTAGTTTTCGTCATAACAACGAGTAGCCCGGGTGACCATCCCCCATATATTATATATCACCCAGCAGTGGCAGATGAATGAAGCCGCAACGTGATCACACACGCAACAATCACGAAAGAAACTGCATGAGCGTAAAAAAGAATACTATCTCACAGGTGAACGAAGTATATTTTTCACATTTATTTACATTTTTTAAATACCCTGGCCACACCCTACACGAGCGCGCCCGGACAGTCTTTTTTCGACACCTCACATCAAAAGTGCCCAGAATGGAAAACACACCGGAGCGTATGGAGCTGTGATCGCAGGACGATTTAGGAGAAAACACGTTTGCCCCCCCCCCAATTGCAAATCACTTGCTTTTGGAGACTCCCCCTGCCGCAACACCAAAAAAAGGAAAACTTCCAAGAAAACGTTTTTTCGTCTAAATCGTCCTACGATCAGAGCGCTCCGTCCGGTTAGTTTTCCATTGCGATCACTTTCGATGTGAGGTGTGGTGAGGTGTAGGCCACATTCGATGCCCGGGCACCCTTGCCCTACCGCGACAGCAGCATAATGAGTTTTATTATTAGTTATAATGTGGTAAAAAGAGCTATAATGAGCTGTAATGAGTTATAATGAGTTAATGGGTTACAATGAGTTTTAATGTTTTAGTCTAACGTTACAAAAACATAAATTACATTCCAGCTGTGAGATCGAGCTGGCGAGATCGAAGATTTCGTCGAAACTCGTCTTTTACCAACTAACTGTGCTGTGTGTGATACTCCACAATCGCACGTAATGTTGGGTGTGTACTCATTAGGGATATTGGTTTGTAGTTGCATTCATCTACTTACAACTAGTTTGTACCACAGGGTCGACACGGCTAGGGTTAGCGATGTTAGCCAATTTGTGCACGGAGCCTTTACAACCTTATTTTAAGGGGTACACGACTGACGGCTGTGGAATGCACCAGTTTAATACCTGGTATGTACATCCTGTATGTATAGTCTATCCTGTATGTTGTATGTTGTATTGATAGTATGTAGTATGTATGATAGTAGTGTGGAATGACCAGTGAGGGGAGTGGGGCAGGTAAAGGGGGGATAGGTCGCACAACAGGAGAGGTGGAGCTTACTGCACGCGTAATAACGCTAGTAGGCGATGGTGGGAACGGCGGATGAGGGTGTTGAGAGGGGGGTGGTAATTAAAGATTTGCGACCATGCAATAAACGAATGGAACTGCTGCATGGGTGGGTCGAAATGTAAAAATATTTTATCACCTGTCGTACCGCAGTGTTTGAAATTCAGGCGGTGTCGAACCGCAGTGTTTGAAATTCAGGCGGATTTTGATTTGGTGGAGCGGACGGCGAGGGGCGGGGGGCGGCGGAGGAGTTGTCAGGGGGAAGCATAATATAGACTATATATGCAGAAGAAAAAACGGGAGAAAACGAAGCCACGATAATTGCCTCAATCAGTGCGATCTTTCTTTTTGTGAATCACCTTAATCGTTGAAGCTTTCTGTTGTTGCGGCGCGCCACCTCCCCTCCACACAGCGACGATGATATCGTGGATCTTTCCGAGGGAGTTCAATTCTCCTTCGTCCGCCACAATCTTCAACAGCTCGTCCGGGAGACCATCGAGCCCGACCGCTTTTCGGTTTGCCAACGCATGGATCGCTTTCTTTACTTCGTACCGAGACGGAAAATCGTCCAGTGGTCTGCACGGGAGCCACTGCTTAAGGTCGTCCACAATGCTCGGGTCAAGGATCGGCGACTTGGTGTTGAGCAGTTTGTGAAACCACCTCACCCACCGCTGGCGGACGAGGGCATTATCCCGCAGCAATCGACCTTCTTTGTCTTTGATGTACTGCGAGTTAAACGTCCTCTTCACTTCCTTCTACATTCACCCCCTTGAGGTGTTCGTCGAAGCTAAATTGATCACCTGCTAGGATACGCCCTCCGAGTTGGATAACGTTATCTTCGAAGAACCTCTGAACATCTTCCGCCCGCGTGCGTTTCAGATGTTTCGCGGGCGCCTTGAAGGCTGGTATTGCGTATCTAGAATAATGCAGATCTCGCGATCATGTGATCGAAGTCATGAACTATCGCCTGTTTTTTCGGTGGCTTTGCTTGTTCTTTGTCGTGGCACTTGGATTATCGAGCTGCTAGTGGAAAAATTCGTCTTGCGACCACCATTAGGTTGTAGGCTCCACAGCCGGGGTACGCTATGGTAAGATCTGTGTCACAGAAGAACAGTAGTAGTAGACGTACGTTGTTTTTCGCTGAGCGCATCTGTGTATGCAGTATGGCAATTGAAGTAGTTGGAAATGCGTTGCGAATTGTGTCTTTTTTCAACCCGTCAATTCGTCTTTTTATCCCCTTTCGCGGTGGGTATTTATCCGGGAATTGCCCGTGTACCCGGGACTTCTGTGAGTTCTGTACAACTCCACCCGTACCCGGAACGTCTATAAGTTCTATACGACATCCATACCCGTACCCGAACTTTTTACTTTCGTTTTGTCTGTAGGGTACACGCAAAACAACACCCGGAGTATTTGCCCGAGGTATTGCCTTTTGAATAACTTGTGTAACTTCCGTAGGACACGCATACCCGTACCCGGAACTTCTGGAAGTTTTGTACGCCGGTGCCAAAAAGACCTGGGATATGGGCACAGCATGTTTTTACCTGCCCGGAACTTCTGGAAGTTTTGTACGCCCGTTCCACAAAGAGCTGGAGTACAAACACAGCATGTTTGTACCTGCCCGGAACTTCTGGAAGTTCTTTACGCCCGTGGCACAATACCCGGAAGTTTTGGAAGTTTGCAAGTCTTTCATACCCGTACCCGGGACTTCTGGAAGTTCCGTAAGACTTTTGTACCCGTACCCGAAATTTATGTGAGTCCTGTGACACCCTTGCCACAATACCCGGGGGACAGGTACATCATGTTTTGTACCAGCCCGAAACTTCTGTGAGTTCTGTATGCCTGTGCCACAATACCCGGAACAACTGGAAGTTCTGTAAGACCCCCATACCCTTACCCGGAATTCACAAACCCTACAAAACTTAAGCGTCTGGAAACTTCATGTACGATCCTCGGCTAATCAGCGACCAGCGATCAGACCAAAAGGTCATAACCATGCAGTCTATATGTGTTAATGTTTTCGTCTTGAACTCGAGCCTGAATTCCTCAGCGGCGAAATTCTTAGTTCAGTGTGCTATCGCGTACTACTGCTACTTTATCTACCAGATAAGAGGTATTTAGAGCAGCAAAAAGCAGTGTGACAGTACTAGCATTCGAGGAATTGAACGACGAAATAAGCGACACCGAGTTTGAGGCCTAGAATACCGTCAGCATGTCTCTCCACGATCACAGTATAGTCTACAGACCAAGACAGTCGGCCTGCGGGCCTCAGATCTAAATACTGTTGCGCATATTGTAGCAGAAGCTTAATGCGCCTCTCGGTGGCTACGTAGAGCACACGCAGCATACATTGCCACCCCTTGATGCTTGGCTGAGTCAAAACATGAAGAAACGCACTCGAAACGTCTCTTCGAGGTCGGACTAGATGGTTAGTCTGCGTGTGGGCTCGGATTTATCCGATCGCAATTTGATGAAGCTCGGAATCGGATTCACTCAAAGAACAGCAGAACTATGTAGTCCACTGCTAGTTTATATCGACATCTTGGCATTACTTTACATTGTACAAGCATACACTACGTGTTGCGTGGTAACGGTTTTCACTCTTTATCCAATACTGAACCGAACATGTAGAAGTGCTGCCCTGCCCTACCCGGAGCATGGGTGCCGGCGATCGCTGGCACCCATGCGGCGCCACTGTATATGTATACAATCCACTATGATCCTTATGTTTGTGAAGGGTTAGGGTTAGGGTTAGGGTTAGGGTTAGGGTTAGGGTTAGGGTTAGGGTTAGGGTTAGGGTTAGGGTTAGGGTTAGGGTTAGGGTTAGGGTGATAGTGCCGCTCCGGGCGATGTGGGAATCGGGTGACGTCATGCCTAGCACCAAAAAAAAATTCAGCTCCTTAGCTAAGTCTGGGTCACCGGCAGTGGTTAGGATTTTGATTCTTTCGCGAGTTAGGGTTAGATGAAAAGAGACTATATCTCCGCTAGCGGAATTTGAGCCAATGTTGGGAATCCACACTAAAACCAAGTCAAATTTTGCATGAAAAAAAAATCTTGGAAAATGGCTTATTTTTACGTGTTATGCTTAGATCCAAGTTTTTGTGTTCCACACTAATTTCAAGCAATTTGTGTTCCACACTAAAACCGAGTCAAAATTTTAGTAAGGAAATTTTGGGTGAAAGCCTTTATTTTGAATGATTTGCTTAGATTTCAATTTTGAGGTTTTACACTAATTTCAAGTAATTTGGGAACCACACTAAAACTAAGTCAAAATGTAGATGAAATTGCTGTGTGGACGTATTATTTTTGAGTGTTACGGGTTAGGGTTAGGGTTAGGGTTAGGGTTAGGGTTAGAAAAAGGCTAATTGTCTTGGGTTAGGGTTAGGGTTAGGGTTAGGGTTAGGGTTATAGTGCCGCTCCGGGCGATGTGGGAATCGGGTGACGTCATGCCTAGCACCAAAAAAAAATTCAGCTCCTTAGCTAAGTCTGGGTCACCGGCAGTGGTTAGGATTTTGATTCTTTCACGAGTTAGGGTTAGATGAAAAGAGACTATATTTGCGCTAGCGGAATTTGGGCCAATGTTAGGAATCCACACTAAAACCAAGTCAAATTTTTAATGGAAAAAAAATTATTGAGGAATGGCTTATTTGTACGTTTTATGCTTAGATCCAAGTTTTTGTGTTCCACACTAATTTCTTAGGGTTACGGTTAGGGTTAGGGTTAGGGTTAGGGTTAGGGTTAGGGTTAGGGTTAGGGTTAGGGTTAGGGTTAGGGTTAGGGTTAGGGTTAGGGTTAGGGTTAGGGTTAGGGTTATAGTGCCGCTCCGGGCGATGTGGGAATCGGGTGACGTCATGCCTAGCACCAAAAAAAAAATCAGCTCCTTAGCTAAGTCTGGGTCACCGGCAGTTGTTAGGATTTTGATTCTTTCGCGAGTTAGGGTTAGATGAAAAGAGACTATATCTCCGCTAGCGGAATTTGAGCCAATGTTGGGAATCCACACTAAAACCAAGTCAAATTTTGCATGAAAAAATAATCTTGAGGAATGGCTTATTTGTACGTGTTATGCTTAGATCCAAGTTTTTGTGTTCTACACTAATATCAAGTAATTTGTGTTCCTTATTTAGGGTTAGGGTTAGGGTTAGGGTTAGGGTTAGGGTTAGGGTTAGGGTTAGGGTTAGGGTTAGGGTTAGGGTTAGGGTTAGGGTTAGGGTTAGGGTTAGGGTTAGGGTTAGGGTTAGGGTTAGGGTTAGGGTTAGGGTTAGGGTTAGGGTTAGGGTTAGGGTTAGGGTTAGGGTTAGGGTTAGGGTTAGGGTTAGGGTTAGGGTTAGGGTTAGGGTTAGGGTTAGGGTTAGGGTTAGGGTTAGGGTTAGGGTTAGGGTTAGGGTTAGGGTTAGGGTTAGGGTTAGGGTTAGGGTTAGGGTTAGGGTTAGGGTTAGGGTTAGGGTTAGGGTAGGGTTAGGGTTAGGGTTAGGGTTAGGGTTAGGGTTAGGGTTAGGGTTAGGGTTAGGGTTAGGGTTAGGGTTAGGGTTAGGGTTAGGGTTAGGGTTAGGGTTAGGGTTAGGGTTAGGGTTAGGGTTAGGGTTAGGGTTAGGGTTAGGGTTAGGGTTAGGGTTAGGGTTTAGGGTTAGGGTTAGGGTTAGGGTTAGGGTAGGGTTAGGGTTAGGGTTAGGGTTAGGGTTAGGGTTAGGGTTAGGGTTAGGGTTAGGGTTAGGGTTAGGGTTAGGGTTAGGGTTAGGGTTAGGGTTAGGGTTAGGGTTAGGTTAGGGTTAGGGTTAGGGTTAGGGTTAGGGTTAGGGTTAGGGTTAGGGTTAGGTTAGGGTTAGGGTTAGGGTTAGGGTTAGGGTTAGGGTAGGGTTAGGGTTAGGTTAGGGTTAGGGTTAGGGTTTGGGTTAGGGTTAGGGTTAGGGTTAGGGTTAGGGTTAGGGTTAGGGTTAGGTTAGGGTTAGGGTTAGGGTTAGGGTTTAGGGTTAGGGTTAGGGTTAGGGTTAGGGTTAGGGTTAGGGTTAGGGTTAGGGTTAGGGTTAGGGTTAGGGTTAGGGTTAG
>JABAKD010000108.1:1031207-1159237 GCA_012845835.1 Undaria pinnatifida | reverse complement strand
CCCCCCCCCCCCCTCCCCTCCCCCTCCACTGACCTCTTTTTCATAACAAACCCCAACCTTTTTCCCCCCCCCCCGCCCCTCCGTCCCCCGATCCCCCCCCCCCCCCCCTTCCGCCTACTCTGTCCAAACGCCCCACTCACAATCAAAATCGGCCTGAGTAATAAACACCTATACGCAGTTGATACCACATCATTATCTTTCTGACCATCCATGACGAAGGTTTCAATTATTTCCCCCCCCCCCCCCCTCCAACGCCCCCTCTTTTCCGACCACCTACACGATCGCCTAGACCTAGCACCACGCGTATAACAAGCTGATACATATCTTTGATCTCACAGCCGAAGTGTATTTGAATATTATTTGTGACCTAAACCTCCTAAAAATCCCCCCCCCCCCCCTCTTGCTCTCCCTTACTCAAACGCCCCACCAAATATCAAAATCCGCCACATTAACAAACACTTCACGCACAGGATATCACCTCATTATCTTTCGAGAGCCATCCATGCCGCTGTGTTCCCCCCCCCCCCCCCCTCCAACGCCCCCTCCTTCCCGACCACCTGCACGATCACGTAGACCTAGCACCACGCGTATAACAAGCTGATACATATCTTTGATCTCACAGCCGAAGTGTATTTGAATATTATTTGTGACCTAAACCTCCTCAAAAACCTCCCCCCCCCCCCCCCCCCTCTTGCTCTCCCTTACTCAAACGCCCCACCAAATATCGAAATCCGCCACATTAATAAACACTTCACGCACAGGATATCACCTCATTATCTTTCGAGAGCCATCCATGCCGCTGTGTCCCCCCCCCCCCCCGCCTCGAACGCCCCTTTCTTCCCCATCACCCGCACCTTCGCCTAGACCTAGCACCACACGTATAACAAACCCCTCACCTAAAGCCCTTTCCCCCCCCCCCCCCGCCCCCCGCCCCCGCCCCCACCCCCCACCCTCCCCCCCCAACCCATCCCAACCCCACCCCCTCGAACACTCCACCCTCTCTTTACTCACTGATTGTACGACTTACCCCAGAATATACACGATAAACTGATGTATTATTTCCAAAAATGTCACATTTGTCCCCTCGAAATAATGTATAGTTTCCAGGCACATATCGAGCTGCCCCCCCCCCCCCCCCCCCCCCCCCCCCCCCCCCCCCCCCCCCCCCCCCCCCGCCCCCAATAATATACTGGTGCCAAAACCGTCAGATTTATCCCCTCGAAAGGATTTATAGCTTACATGCACAAATTGCCCCTTTCCCCCCCCCCCCCCCCCCCCCCCGCCCCCCTCCAAACCCGCTCGCTTTTGATCAAAACCAGGCCCCCCCTTTGCCTTCACAGCTGTCAGATTTTGTCCCCCTCAGAAACGGGTTTTATAGTTTCCGCGCACAGACTGACTAAAATCATCCTGTTGACCCTGATAGCTACACTGTAGCTGTAAGGGGAGTCGCCGACCTATATCCTTAATGAGGACACACAACTCGTAATGCGCGCGATCGGAGTATCACACACAGCTTGCAAAGATGAGTTTCGACGAAATCTTCGATCTCACAGCTGGAGTGTATTTTAATTTTTATAATATAAAAAATGAAAATAAACTCCAGCTGTGAGATCGAATATTTTGTCGAAATTCATCTTTGCAAGCTGTGTGTGATACTCCGATATATACATCACAGTCTTTCTTGGGTGGCAAGCGGTATAGTCGGTTTTTCCAGGCGCGAGTAGTGAGGCGTACGCATGTATGCACCAGTATGGACCTGACACATCGTAGACTGGCTCCCGATTTCACTTTCATATGTTTCTGGTGGAAGCATGAATTGCGTCAGCTGGGATATATGCGTGTACTAATGTACCACCTTTGGTTTGTTTGTGTTTTTCCCTGGGGTAGTTCCTCAGTTAGTTCCTCAGTTCCAGGGTAGCCTGTCTTGTGACCACGGACTTGATTAAGGCGAGTTAATGTGAGAACAACAACAACGCGTGCACAATGTGTCATTCGTAAGCAAAAACCTGTTTGTAGCTTTGTCATCAATCATGACATTTTTTTTGTTTTTCTTGTGTTGTTGTTGTTGTCGTTGTTGTTGTTGTTGTTGTTGTTGTTCTCACAGCAGTAACTCGCATATTCAAGTCCGTGGTCACAGGACAGGCTCCAGTCACTCGGGAGCTGAGGAATACCCCAGGCAAAAACACAAGCAAACCAAAGGTGGAACACGCATATATCACAGCTGACGCAATTGATGCCTCCACCAGAAACATATAAAAGTGAAATCGGGAGTCAGTCTACGATGTGCCAAGTCTATACAGTACCTGGTGATACGTCTCACTACTCGCGCCTGGAAAAGCCGACTGTACCCCTTGCCACCAAAGAAAGACTATCATGTTTATATTGCACGTAGTACCTATCACTACGCATACGCGCGACAGACGAAGTCAATTGCCAAAAAAGAAACATGAAAGAAAAGAAAAGAAGGTAAAGGAAAGAAAAGACAAGAAAGCGAAAAAACGAAAATGGAAAGGAAAGAAAGACAAGAAAAGCAAGAAAAAACAAGAAAAGCAAGAAAAGACAAGACAAGAAGAGGAAGCAACGAAAGGAAAAGAGAAAAAAAAATCATACTAGCAGCAAGCAGACCCTAGGAACTGACTAAATAAGGCCTGCCAAGGGCTCATAGGGGGTATCAAGCGCGTCATCAATGGCACTGGGGCGAGAACGCAACCAGACGAAGAAATCAGGGCGGTCTTACGCTATCTTGTGACGGCCAGTGGAAGGCCCACAAATTTCAAGACGATGATGGCCAGACCCAGACTTCAGTCTCCTGGGCAGGACGCCCCCCCCCGCCCCCCCCCCCCCCCCGCTTCCCCCCGCCCCCCGTTGACATTTACTACTGCTGCTGTATTACACATGATGTCAGACTTACCGGTACCGCTGAGTGCGTTGTCCTGCTAGAAGGTCCGATCCCCGCTCGAACAGTCAGCGTCCCGAAGGCGGTTCTCTTCGTTTTGCTGCCGATGGGACGCAGTAATGAAGTCTGTCTGGCAGTGATGGTGGGCGTTGGCGGTGGTGTGTGGTCTTCTTGGCGACCTCCTTCTACCAGGTACTGCTGTATGATACTGCTGTGTGATGATCTTCCCTTGCCTAAATGATGATCTTCTCCACTAAGTGATAAACTTGTTGGCTATTGTTGTTCGATGATGTTCACTAATTGGTTGTGGAGGTTGAGGGTCAGGGGTGGGGTTTCTTTGGGACGAACGAAGTCGAATTAGTTAATGCGTGAAATGTTTTGAAATGTTCTACCTATGAAGATTCAGAGTGGCGTATACGTATTTCATAAAAATTTGAGAAACGTTAGATGTGAGTACATCCGATTGAATGGTTAAAACTCAATTTTGCAACCGGCCTGGTACCTTTGATCTGTGTTTCATTCATGGTTCGTATTGTGTTTGTGAATTATACCTGGTACACAGGTTCACAATTTTACGCATCATAGAGGCCTATCATTCAATAAAGAATAAAATAATCGAACCGCAAAAATTTTGGTATTTCGATAATGTTTTCGATAACTCGATAAACAATAACGATACGATATATCGATAACAAGGCCGAACGTCCCCTAGGTGGGCAGGTGACACAGCAACAAACTACTACATGTAACAACAGCAGTGTAGTCTATACATTGTAGGTTAGGACTTGCGATGGGAGCCCGACATCGTATGGGATGGTCCCTATATAGGACATCCCACACGATAGTCATTGGATGTCCCTTGGCATGTCCCATAGAGTGTTATAAGGTTTGGAAGCACGACGACCACACGCTATCGTACGCCGACGCGCTTGCCCAGACAGATTCCGAGAGCGTTGAGGCGATAGTGAGCAAACGGAGGATTTTGTTTGCGGGATTCGTGGCACGTATGGGGGAGGAGCGTCTGCCACAGAGGGTGATGTTTGGGGACTTTGTTGGGGGTAAGGGCTACTCAGGGGGGCAAGAGAAAGACTGGATGGATCATCTGAAGGAGGATATGTCGGTCTTTGGGATGAAATTCGAAGGATGGCGAAAGGCTGCTCAAAAGGCTTGCAGATGGTTTCGAAGAGTAGAGGAGGAAGCCGAGTTGTTCATGCGGAATTGTCATGAAACGGAGAGACGCAAAGCTGCAGAGCGACGCGCAAAGGCTGCGGCGGCGCCATCCACCGTTGGCATCTCTAAGCGGCCGGGGGGGGGGGGGAAGGGGAAGGGGCGGGGAGGGGACTGGGGGAGGGGGGGAGGGGGGAGGGGGGGAGGGGGGAGGGGGGGAGGGGGGGGGGGGGGTAAGGGAGGAACGGGGGAGGGGGGGAAGGGGGAGCGTCATGCCCAAGAGACTGAAGTCTGGGTTTGGCCATCATCGTATTGAAAGTTGTGGGCCTTCTAATGGCCGTTGCAAGATAGCATAAGACCGCCCTGACTTCTTCGCCATGTTGCGTTCTCTACCAGGTGCCATTGATGATGGACGTGATACCCTCTGTTAGCCCAATGCCATCCTCAGCCAGTTCCTAGGGTCTGCTAGTATGACATTTTTCTTTCTTTTCTTTTTCTTCTTCTCTTTTCTTTTTTCTCTTCTTTTTTCCTTGCTTTCTTGTCTTGTCTTTTCTTGCTTTTCTTGTATTTTTCTTCTCTCTGCTTGCCTTTTTCGTTTTGTTTCGTTTTTCTTCTCTTTTCTTTCCTTTCCTTTATCTTCTTTTCTTTTCTTTGTTTCTTTTTCTCCAGTTGACTTACGCCTGTCGTGCGTATGCGTAGTGATATATACTACGTACGTGTAATATATACGTGGTAGTCTTCCCTGGGTGGCAATCGGAACATTTGGTTTCTCCAGGCGTGAGTAGTGAGACGTATGCACCGGCCTGGACCTGGCACATCGTAGACTGACTCCCGATTTCACTTTCATATGTTTCTGGTGGAGGCATGAATTGCGTCAGCTGTGATATATGCGTGTACCACCTTGGGTTGTGTGTGTGTGTTTTCCCTGGGGTATTCCTCAGCTCCAGAGTGACTGGAGCCTGTCCTGTGACCACGGACTTGATTATGCGGGTTAATGTAAGAACAACAACAACAACAACAACACCAAGGTTTAGTTTGGGTAAGCTATTGGTTAACCTTTTGCAAGTGGTCAAACGGACTAATACCCCACTAATACCTTAACAAATGGCGTCGTCGACAGACCATGTTTTTTTTGGGTCGGGGTCGTGGGTTCGAATCCCACCATCCACCTGGAATAAACTTTTTCTCTACAGCAAAAAACCCGAGCATCAGGACTTTACTCGACAGCAAACACCCGAGCATCAGGCCTGGGCTGGGCCTCTGCTGGCCTGCCACATATACAGGGAGTACACAGGAACTTGCGCACAAACCCGGTAGACCCAAGAAGCCCACTCCAAAAGCTAACCGACACTTCAACACTTCTTGTTTCGTGCATACTGAATTCTACACATGTCTGGTTTTGTCCCCCTCGACGCGGGTTATACAGTTTCCGTGCGCAGAACAAGGCTGAACGTCTTAGTCCTGTTGAGCCTGGCAATAGCAGGGGAGTCACTGACCTGTATCTTCCACGAGGGTACACACACCGTAACACACGCGATCGAAGTATCACACGCAGCTTGCAAAGAAAGCTGAGTTTGGATCGAAAACACATTTTTAGTCGATCTCACAGCTGAATCAGAAGTAAGTGTATCTTTCAGTTTTTTAAATGAACTTTTTCAGACTTTCCCTCATGTCGAACTTGAAGCACACCCTCCCCGTTATCCCCAGGAAACTAATCCGATTGGATATTGACAGGCCCGCCCGTATATCCGGCCGACCTGCTATCCCGCCGTTTCAAGGGGGAAGAGTGTTGTAAGGCTTAGTTTGGGTAAGCTAGCAGTGGTAAACCTTTCGCGAGTGGTCAAACGGACTATTAATGATACCCCACTACTATTAATAGACTAATTCGTTAACTATAGGGTATCGCATGGGGTATCCCGTCTGACGTCCCATCGGATGTCCTGTAGGAATTCCCGTGGAGTCCCAATTCCCATGGGATTTCATGGGACATCCCATACGAAGCCCCATATGAAGTCAGTCCCATGAGACTTTCCACAATCATGGGACATCCCATAGGAAGGGTTAGATTCCATAGGAAGTCCCATGGGATGTCCCATGGCAACTCCCTACCAGGAATGAGATGCCCCACAGTCACATCACGACTACGGGATCCTAAACAACCCATCGGATGTCGCATGTCCCATAGGGCGTCCCACGGAACTTCCTTTTTTGCAGTTAGTTACTGTATCGCATAATGTACGATTGGAATGGTCAACAGGATAACGAGACGTCAACAAAACCTATGGGACCAAAGTTTCCACTCGGATATCCCATAGGATCCTATAGAACAATCCGTTGGATCATTGCTACCGTGGTGCGCGCCATGGGGTCGTTGAACACATACGGAACGTCCTATTGGTCCAACATGAATCCAAGTAATATCAAAATAGTAGAGATTCCAGGTATACATAAATATACAAGAGATCTGCATGGGTGCGGCATCGCCATCGCCGGCACCCATGCTTCGGGTAGGGCAGGGGAGCACTTCGAATTGTCCGATTCAATACTTGATATAAGAGTAAAAAAAGTAACCCCACACACGATCATAGCCTACGCGTACAGTATGTAAGCTAATGCCAAGAGTTCGATATAGACTGAACAACCATCACAACGGATTACCACCGTTTTTTTAGTGAATCCGATTCCGAGCTTCACCAGATTTCGATCGGATAAATCCGAGCACATGCCGACCGACCCTTTAATCTGGCGACGAAACGTGTCGAGTGCGTTTCTTATGATGTTTTCACTCAACCAAGCATCCGGGGCCAGCAAGGTGACTGACCATGACTGCTGCGTGTTCTCTTCGTAGCCAACGAGAGGCACGCACTGAACCAGCTTCTGGAATATACCATGCATGATACTCCGAGTATAATAGTGTAATCTAGATCGACTGTCTGTGTGTTCTCTGATCGTGGAGAGACGTGCTGACGTTTTTCCAGGCGTGAAGCACGGTGGTATCGCTGCCTTCGTCAATCATCTCCTCGAATGCTGTAGCAATGCTGCTGCTTGTTGCTAGCTGTAGGTTGCTCACTTCTTGTAAATACAGTGCGCAATTATAGCGCTTACGATTTTGACAGTTAAGAACAGGCTCGAGTTGTTATAGGCGAAGCACATGTAATTTTTGTCTGATCGCTCATTGGCCGGGATTCATACGCAAAGTAGGCGCCACCCGGGCACGATAGGGTCACATGCCGGGATCGAAATCCATCCACACATCTATAACTCCGACAGCCCGAGGACAAACACGGATACCATCGGGGTTGATACCTCCCCGCACGGTGTGGAAATCCCAACCCCGCCGGCCGATCTCTGATTGGCTATGGTTTGTATTTTGAGCCAGCTCCACCTCGGGAGGATAGGATCCCATCCTCTGTCCAGGGGTTGTTTCATATCTAAAAAAAATCGACCAACCGGGGAAGAAAACTGAGCTTTCCCAGGTCGACACGACCCCGCACGGTGAAGAAACCACAATCCCGTTGGCTAATTGTTGATTGGTTCGAGCTCCACAGCGTCGTCCTAGGCGGATGGAGGCCCATTCAATGAGGAGCATTTCCGTCGCACACGGGAAAGATAGGGTCCCATCCCCGATTCATAAATCGCCCGAGTCTCTACACCTCCAAAAACGCGGGAACAAGAACGATGACCTCTCGTCTCGGCACCACCCCGCACGGCGCAGAACCCCATATTCGCTTACCGCTGATTGGCTGGGGCTCGGACAAAGGGCAGGGCCACCACGGGAGGATATAGAGTCCTATGCCCGTTTCAGAAATCCTGACAAGCTGGGGACGACAACTCCCGCGGGCCGACACTGTCCCGCATGATGGTGTGACAATCATCTATTTACATTGAATTATCGTGGATTGGCTGTGCAGCTCGTAGAGCCAGAAACACCTGGGGCGGATATAGGCCAGATAATGGGGGGGGGGCGTTCCGACGCATCCGATGAGGATAGGACTTTATCCCCGCTCCAGAAATCGTTCCATACAGCACCGCACGACTCGTGGCTGTGCGCTGCTTAGCTTTAGCCAAGCTGAGGGCAACGATGAGCATTCTATGTGTCTGAACGATGTTATACCTACAAATCGGATGTGGTGGACCTCGGTACTGCTCGATGCTACTTTGTCGGATAAGGCCTGGCATGTACGAAAGAGCAAATACAGCAAGCACAGCACGCAGCTCGGCACAGCACGTCACAGCACTGGACAGTGCCGCAACGCACGGTTGAGCACAGCACCGCACGGTACGGCAAGGTGTGGCACTGCCCGGGACCGCACGGCGCTGCTCTGCTGAGCTAGCGCTGCGGTGGTCTCTTAAGGTAAGTGTTGTGCTTCTTCGTTAACAAAGCAAAAATATGTAGACAAGACAGGTTTTAACGTGCGGCACACCGCGGTTCCCTTTGTTTGAAGGCCCTAAGCTACTCCGCTTTAGGCCTCCGGGCCTGCTCAACGGCTACCCCATCAACTCCAACAAACAGGGGACGAAAACCGACCTCTCCCCGGTCGACACCACACAGCACCGTGTGGAATCCCTAGCTAGCTGAAGTTCGTATACAACGCCAGCACCGCAGAACGGGGGGGTTCAATCTCTTGGGGCATAAGAAGCTTCCATAACAGCTTCCGTGGAAGCTTCCGTGGAAGCAACTTCCACGGAAGTTTTTCGTGGAAGCTTCCGCGGAAGTTACTTCCACCGAAGCTTCCGTGAAAGCTTTCACGGAAGTTACTTTCACAGAAACTTCCACGGAAGCTTTCACGGAAGCTTTCACGGAAGCTTTTACAGAAGCTATCACGGAAGCTTTCGCGGAGGTAAATTTTCTTCCACGGAAGCTTCCGTGGAAGTAAATAAGAAATTAGAAATAAGAAATACCGGGTAATAATTTTCTTCCACGGAAACTTTCAAAAAATAATCCCATGGAAGCTTCCGCGAAAGCTTCCGTGAAAGAAACACAAAAACCTAAAAGTCCGTGGAGGGCTTTCGAGGAAGCTTTCAAATCCGTGGAAGCTTCCGGGGAAGCACTTCCGTGGAAGCTTTCGTAGAAGCTTCCGTGAAAGCTTTCGTGGAAGATTTTTGCGGAAGCCTTCGTGGAAGCTTTCGTGGAAGCTTTCGTGGAAGTGGAAGCTTTCGTAAAGCTTCCGTGGAAGCTTCCGTGGAAGTGACTCCCGCGGCATCTTCCACTACTTCCATGGAAGACCCCGGGCTTTCTTTCCATGGAAGCTTCCATATTGTCCATGGAAGCTTTCACGGAAGCTTCCACGGAAGCTTTCATGGAAGCTTCCATTGCTTCCATGAAAGCTTCCATGGAAGGTTTCATGGAAGTTTTCACGGCTTCCATGAAAGCTTCCAAGGAAGGTTTCATGGAAGCTTCCACGGCTTCCATGAAAGCTTCCATGGAAGCGATAGAAGCTTCCATGAAAGCTTCCATGGAAGCGGTGGAAGCTTCCACGGAAGCTTTCATGAGCTTCCACGCAAAAAACATGTAGTTCAGGAGACCGCCTTTTCAGCGCTTAATTGATATTTTTTTTCATTCCTGACGCGTGCTACGATGGAGGTAGCACTTTTCGCCTGAAAAAACTGGTTTCTGAATGACGGGGCTCCTTACCCCCAACTCGTCGGAATTAGGTCATATTTTTTGCATGGTTATCGTTGTGTACCTAGGCCATGGGATTTTTCATCCGGTAGCAGTGTTTTTTTATATGCAAATCAGTTTTTTGGGAGAGGTCTTAAGCTCCCAAATGGAGGACCCTCGGAAAAAAAGTGGTGCACCTCTATCGTAGCACGCGTCTTCTGCAAATGACGTCAAATATCACAACGGTGGGAATCGAACTCAAGGACCAACGCTAGTAATATTCGAGGGTAACCACTAAAAGACCAACGGGGCGACTGGCTCTATATAACTCACTGGATAGAGATGATCAATCAGCTAATTAGCAGCAAGGAGCACGTCAGGTAGGAGCAACACAAAATTATTTGTCAGTCACCTGCCAACACGACCGCTTGCACTTGACCGGCAAACGACCATAGCATCGGAGACAGGCACCACAGCAACAACAAAGCTGCACGCCTTCCACACCGCCTATACTTCTCCAAAGAGTCTTCTCGGGTAAAGAACCACCAAAGGATGCGATACCGGGATTAAAGTATGCCACTGGTTTCTTCCGTGGATACCGTCTACTACTACTACGACCTTCGCGTGGCGCAGCTTAACAACAGGAACGATTTTCCCCCTGGTTTGTTGTATCGAAAAGTTATTCCCTGTTTTTGGTACACACCCTCCCCCCATGCCATAAGTCAGACAAAAAGCGTGTGTGTAATAGAGCATCAGTGTGTGTGCTTCCCCTCGTACCTATATTACTTGCACGAGTACAATCTATGTCGATGTGCCCGAGCTCGTATAATACCACCCTCGAGGCCGGGGACGCCACTCGCAATGCTACTGTGTGGCTTTTCTGGCGCAGTAATCGCAATCACACCCTCCTCGTTTTAGTCATAATGCGTGCGCTTGCCACGTCTATCCACCCATGTACGTACGTACCTACCAACCAAAATTCAACAAATAAATGCACTACTATGATACCTACCGCGGTACCATGTTTTTTTTTACCGTTAACATTCTTTAATTTGGGGCAACACATGACTCCAATTTGGAAACAATGTCTTGCCAAATTTTATTGTATCACCCTCTCCAAACATCAAGATCCGAAGACTGACCGGAGATTACCGTTCCAAATACAAAAATTGCACTTCTCGCTCGTCTCGCTCAGCGCTCATCCGCGTTCACGTCAAGGTGCGGAACGGATGAGGCATGGCGAGGGGCGTTGGCATCGCCACCCGAAGACGGCGCTCGAACGAAGCGATTTGGTCGAGAAAATCCAGTTTCGAGAATCCCGTACTGAGGCCGAGACGGAAAAAACTCCTGACCAAATCCCTGTCCCCTTAAAAAAACGACTCATTACTATTCGTTATCGTTTCAGAGCCGTCCATGCCGCTGCTGCAATTCCCACCCACCCCCGTCCCCAACGCCCCCTCCTTCACCCACCACCCGCACCATCGCCTAGACCTAGCACCACGCGTATAGCCAACCCCTACATATATGCGACCTAAAGCCCTCCCCCCCTCCCCCGGCCCCCCCCGCCACTTTCCTCCCCCTCCCCCACAAGAAATATTTATAGTTTCCACGCACAAATTCACCTGTCCCCACCCGTCCCCTCCCCCCCCTCCCCCCCCTCGCGCCCCCCTTTTGATCAAAATCAGCCCCCCACGTCCTTAAAAACTCCGCCCTCCCCTCACCGGATATTCGACTTACAGGATTCACTTGATAAACTGATGCATTTCCTTCCACAGCTGTCAGATTTTGTCCCCCTCAGAAACGGGTTTTATAGTTTCCGCGCACAGACTGCGTAACATCACCCTGTTGACCCTGATAGCTATACTGTAGTTGCAAGGGGAGTCGCCGACCTATATCCTTAATGAGGACACACAACCCGTAATACGCGCGATCGGAGTATCACACACAGCTTGCAAAGATGAGTTTCGTCAAAATATTCGATCTCACAGCTGGAGTGTATTTTAATTTTTATAATATAGTCTAGTCTATATAGATATCATAAGAGTATAAAACCATTCGTACTGGATAGTGGTGTCATCATATGTGTAACATGTTGCTCGGTGCCAGGTAAAACAGAAGTGCCGAAGCATCATACCATTACTACGGTGGTAACATTGTTTGGCCTTAGACACATTTTGCGCTGAGCTGTGGCTGTCGTTGCGCCCTGGTACTCATGGAGGAACAGTTACAATAGAGTGTTTGCGAAAGTACGTTTTTAGAAATTTACTTTTTCAAAAATTGTCCCGAAGGCAATATTTGCGGTAAATTTTTGAAAAAAAGGCAAAAATGTACTTTGTCGAAGGTAGGTTTTGATCAAAAGTTACGGTAAATTTTGTCTCTCTGTTTCATTGGCCTACAATACACCGAGCATTTGTCCGAGGCAGAACGCCTCTGCAAGGGTCTATAGCGCCCCAACCACGGGACAAACAGGACAAGCACCGCTGTTTGCACAGCAGCAGTACAAGCAACGAACGCACGGAGGATGGAGAGGGTAGTACCCTGAGCACGACGCACAGGCGTAACATCAGAGATATGCAGCAGGCCGGTGATGAACCGTCTGTTGCTGCCCTCTGCGTCCGTGACCAAGGGTTCAGCGCTTGCTGCAAGCTGTGGTGAACTTCTCGCAGCTGGCGGAGTCGAACGCACGCACGCGGAGAGGAGCCTCAACGCAGAGAGCGACACCACGCGCCTTGATTGCGGCTATCGTGTGCCGCATCTGGCAAGATAGGACTCGTATCGGTCCATCTGTGCGACAGCAGCCACCGCGCTTCTCCAACATCACCGCGACTGAAGCGTGGCATGACTTTTGGTTTAGGGCAGAGGAGCGGAAACTCCTCTGCCCTAAACCGCTGCGTGCAGATTCTTCGCAGGGTGGTGCTTCGCAACAACAGGTCCACGTTCCATGGGGAAACTGCGCTTCGCTTTCCCTTCCGTCGCACGAGGAAGGCGTTGCTCTGCTTGTAGCACGTGTAATGAGGTAGTCCCTGCTCACAAGGTTGGTGTTTTTACGCGCGAGACAGACCGCCATACCTCTAATTTGTAGTCTGTTGGGTGCTTGCATGTACCGTGTTCCAGGTACTGCTGCACCTGAAACGAGAGGCTCGAGACTGGAGTACGTACAATGAGTACTCGTATCGTATAGTACTATAGAGCAGTAACTCGCACTGCTGCTGCTGTACTCGTACGTATATTACAATCGCGCACATCCCCGTTTCCCTTCAAATTTTCGGAGGCGTCGCCTGCAGGATTTTGTTTACCGCTAGCGCAAACACACCAAAAACTCGGTGGGAAGGCAATTTACTTTTTTTAGCGGAAGGCAAGTAAATTTTTAGAAACGTATTTTCGCAAACACTCTAATATTACAATAATTTATTTCACGTATGGTCTTCAAGTCCAAAACAACCTTCCCCCTGCCTCCTCCTTCCTCGCTTGCACCGACTCGCGCCACCGCAGGCCCGGTGGTATCAGCTCCTAGGACTCCCCCTCGTAGGCGCGGAGTGCGTTTGTCCACAATGCAATAATAGTTCGTTCGTTTTCGCATGAGGAAGTGCCATGCCATCGGCCATGGACCTTCTTGTTCGTATCACAAGATCTCAAGAGCTCACAAGAAACCCCGGTAATGACAGTGGAACTCCCTAACAAAATGTATCCAACCATTCTATGTGCGTTGAAATGCCCAAAGATACGACCACAGCAGTACATCACCCTCCAAAAGCTCATCTCGGGCTACCAACCACAAGTTGGCTCAGACCAAGTGGCTTTGATAAACATACGAGCTGTCCGTACGTTGGGCAATGGCAAAATCCAACAAATCGTGGTCTGTTTCATCACGACCTAACATCTACCACGTTTACTGACCGCGAACAATGACTGTCGAGCAGCCGCGTCATCACCAATGAATCTTCAATCGAACCACGCACCACGCGTCACACCTCCAATTGCGCATGCATCTTACCGAAACCCAGACCACACATGGAATGTGTAGTTCGGTACACCAGTCACCCGAAAAACGGAAGCATCAACCCCGGGCATGCTCTGTCCACACACAGCCTCGGCGATAAATCGCCAGCAGCTGTGGCTGCGTCAGGAGCTACCAGCGCCCTGCGCACAAACTCCAAGTCAGAAAAGTAGAAATTCAAAATTGAGACGTACCAGAAAATGAGCAACTCCGAATCTGGGATCGCCCTAACCACAATGACATCAGAAACGCAGCCCATACCGCTGTACGAGTCTCCGCTTCTGATCCGTCTTCAGCCGCAGCGCCTTGAGCTCTTTTCGCAGCACGGCCGTCGCGCCATCAAACGCGCGCGACACCGGCTCCCAGGTGCTCTCCGCCTCCTCCGGCCCTTCCCAGGCCATCTTGACGACAACCTCGTCGTCACCACTGGGTGGCAGTCGGGACAAGACTGCCGCACTCCACGACAGGCGATTACGTTCAGGTGGGGGCTTCACCCCCACCACCCTTGCACCTGAATGAAGCTGGACTGCCACAGGCTTCCTGCGGGCAGGTGGGTCGCCCAAAAACGCTCGACATAACACGTCGAGGTGCGTGCAAAAAACGACATCGCGCAGCATCTTGGCACATTCCGGCGGGGAGCCATGGTCCGCAGCGTTATCGACAGCCGTCTTCAATACCCCCACAAGATCCCGCATTTCCACCTCGGAATCGTGGAATATCATGCGTCGTTGACACGGCAGCGTCAGTGCGACCTCATTATCCATGTGGCCTGGCGCGTCGCCGCCCGGCACGAACGCTATGACAGCCATCGCCGCTCGCAGCACAGCACCATCGTTGAGCTAGCCCACAGAACAAGCTGTAAGCTGCATCCAAGCGTATCTTGATGCCCTTGTGCCTTGAGCGGCCCCATGACGTCGTTTCTCTCTCAGCGTCTTTTGCCCGATGATAACCACATCGCCTCCCCCAGGGAGCACGATAAACGGCATGGTAAATCGGACTGGTCCCCATGGTGATTCGATCGTCAAGTGGAGTGGACACGATTGCGTCTCGATATCACACTCCTGGCCCAACGTCGGCGCCACACGCGCATTCCCAACAAACGCCTGCGTTAACGCGGTTTGCGTCATCCCCGGCTGCCCCCGCAGGGCCTGTATGTACCAGTTCCTCCGATATTGCTGTGATGCTTGAACCAGATCCCATGAGCACGTTGACCTCAGTAGCCGCGGAAGCACGGGGAACGGCAAGGCATCCCGCGAGATGATGCGTCAGGCCTTCCAGATGCAGTTCGTTCTCCACCGAATCCACCATCGTGTCCCCACATCTGCCAGGGTGCACGACAGCGACACGCGCTGAATAAAGGATGCTGGAAACTCCATGCCACCGCTGTGACGCGGTTGCCGGCGGCTGCACCGGAAGGGGAGTGAATAACTGGTGCTGCATTCTGTGGCCTAGCGCTTTGGAAAACCTGGTGCTGCACCGTCTCTACGAGCCCGCTGTTCACTGGCGCCATCTTCTCCCGCGGCACGCGAATGTACACGTAGTGGTCATCCGTCTGCGTAGACGCTTCAGGCGCAGCAGACTCGGTCTCCGTAACCACCGCTTTTGAGGCGGTCTTGTACGCACTTGCTCCAGGCGTGGCAGACGCAGGGGCCATCCCGGTGTTCTTGCTCCGAGGGTGCTGAGCAGGACCGTTTGTGGACTGCTGCTTCTGTATGGGTCTGGCCGTGACTCTGACCATGGACGCCTTTCCCCTCCTTACCCTGCTGGATTTGGGGGCAGTCCCACTGATTATGTCCCTGCTTGTCACATACGAAACGCTCGTTCTTGTCGTACCAACGATTCCCCTCTGCTTTCACACCAGCAGCCTTTGCGCGCTCACATGAGTCGTGCTCGTTAGCAGCACTTCTCTGCGGCTTGGTCCGAGCAGCAGCCACCGACCTAGCGTCACGCCGCTTTGCCGTTTGCCGATGTTCAGCATCCTTGGCCTTAATAACAGCTTGATCCCGTTGCTGCTTGGCAATCATGCTAAACAACGCATCAGGATCGCGCGTTAGTTACCAGATCGAAACGCATCGTCCTTTCCACCTTGCGGCGGAACTCGAGTTGCTCAATTCCCGCGGCTATCGCCTCTACCACAACACCTTGCCATGCTGCTGCGTGTACTGCCGACCGCCGGGCTTCACCACCTCCGTGAGCCCGCTGTCAGCGAGGTATTCCCGCAGGGTACGTTTCGGCATGAACACCCTGCTATCTACCGGCACGCTAGCATCTATCTTCAGCACACGGAATATCTAGTGGCAAAACACCTCGTCATTTGTCTGCTGCATATCAACGCAAGTAATTTTTTTAAGCCCTTGCATTAGCTCCTCCTCGAAGAAGTCGACCCAGGGCTTGCCTCATCAGCCACCATCATTTGGGTTGCCGAATCTACTAGCTCTCGCCTCCTCACGAGCACCCGGTCTCCTCCATCTTGGTTTGTGATATGCATCTGCTGCTCTCGTGCTCCGAGTACGCAACAATAAATTGGCGCATATCTTCAAAGGTGACAACATCACCACCCAACCTAGGTGGCCTGACTCCTCCTATCGTCACCCTGACTTCTGGCTTCAGCCTGCCGCCGGCTCGGCCTCCACCTCTCGGGTTGCCTCAACTTGCAGAATGGATTCCGCCAGCGCCATGCGTTCGGCCTCCTCCTGCTGCTGTAAGGTCTCCCACTGCTTTTGGCTGGTGTCCCACACCAACACGGAAAACAGTGCTTTCCGGCCCCCGAAAAGCAAATCGGTCACGTGTTGAGCAATACGCAGAACTTACCCAATTCAATTAAATTGTACGGACTCGCGCGACCGCAGGCCCGGTGGTATCAGCTCCGAGGACTTCCCCTCGTAGGCTCGTAGTGCGTGTACCCACAATGCATTAGTCCGTTCGTTATCACATAGGGAAGTTACATGCCATCGACCATGGACCTTCCCGTTCGTATCACAAGATCTCAAGAGCTCGCAAGAAACGCCAACAATGACAGTGGAACTCCCTAACAAAAATTATTCAACCATTCCATGTACGGTAAAATGTCCAAAGACACGACCACACACAGCGGTACACCGGTACCCCCACCATTGGGCCTTGACCACGCGTGCGTACAGTAAGCTCCTATACATTTATGCTACACCTCTAGTAATGTTGGACCCCCCCCTCGTCCCCGCCCCCCCTCCCACCCCCCGCTCATCCCCCCCCCCCCCCCCCCCCCGTTGAAAACCCCGCCCCCCTCACCGGTTATATAGCGACCTACAGGATATGCATGATAAACTGATTTATGATGATGCATTCCTTCCACAGCCAGCCGTCAGATTTTGTCCCCCTCAAAAACGGGTTTGATAGTTCCCGCGCACAGACTGACTAACATCACCCTGTTGACCCTGATAGCTACACTGTAATTGCAAGGGGAGTCGCCGACCTATGTCCTGAATGAGGACACACACCCAATAGTAATAATTTACACGCGATCGGAGTATTGCACACAGCTTGCAAAGATGAGTTTCGATGAAATCTTCGGTCTCACAGCTAGCTGGAGTTGAGTGTGTTCTATTTTTGTAATATACTTGGAAGTACATGAATAGCTGATCAGATGTATACTTTCTTTCTCTTGTACACAAATCACAATGTATGCCTGGTAACCAATACCTGGAATACATTGTTGATCCTGGGAACCTTTTTTTGCTGGTGGTGTTGTTCGTATTCTTGTGTATTTACGGGTTTTCGTGTTGCTGACGCGACCCCCCAAAATGTGAACATGGGCTTTTTGAGTCGGTTTTCGCCTCAATTATCGTTATCGTTATCGTTTTCGACGTTTCGGGCTTTTCGGTACGATAATTATCGTTATCGTTATCGACCTTATTTTGGCCTTATCGTACCGAAGCGTTTTTGGTTTTGATATCCAACACTACTACCACCAGGTACATCTTTTCATACGTACGTGCGTGCGTAATTTACGAACCACACGCATTATCCGTATTGGAATATACTTCGAAGTATCTCGTACGTATGAGAAGAAAGCCCTCACTGCTATGTATGATGCAACCGGTCGCCCCGGTGGCGTATTGGGTTGCATACTACATTGTAACATCAAACCTCATAGAATACCAAGTAGTCAACATTACCAGGCAGATGATATAACGGGATGTCTTCTTACTGCAACCAGCAACAGTCACATTTGTCCCCTTTAGGGATTTATAGTTTCCGCTCACATGTTGAAATGTCCCGCCCCCCCGCCCCTGCCCTCCCCCGATCCCTCTTGTTCAAACGCCCCACCTAAAATCAAAAACTACCAGAGTAGTAAACACTACCAGCCAGCTGTTTTCATCTCATTATTTCCTAGCCATCCATGCCGTAGCTCCAACTCATTTCCGCCCTCCTCTCCCCCCCCTCCCCCCGCTTTTTTTTTTTTTTTTTCGCCCAGTTTGTTCAAAAGCCCCACTTACAATCGAAATTGGCCAGAGTAATAAACACCTCTACGCAGTTGATATCACGTCATTATCTTTCTAACCATCCATGACGTAGTTTCCATTCTTCCCCCCCCCCTTCACCCCCCCCCTCCTTCCCCACCTCTTTGATCTCACAGCCGGAGTGTATTTGAATATTATATGTGACCTAAACGTCTTGAAAAACCTCCCCCCCTCCCCACCCCCTTTTCTTTTTTTCTCGCTCTCTCTTGCTCAAACGCCCCACCTAATATCGAAATCCGCTAGAGTAATAAACAGTTCCACGCACTGGATACCACCTCATTATCTTTCTAGAGCCATCCATGCCGCTGCTTCAATTTCTACCCCCCCCCCCGCCCCCAACGCCCCCTCCTTCCCCACCACCCGCACCATCGCCTAGACCTAGCACCACACGTACTGCAGCAAACCCCTACATCTATGCCATCTATCACCTATAGCCCCCCCCCACCTCCCCCCCCCCCCCCTCCCCCCCCCCCACCCCCCCCACCCCACCCCTACCCCCTCGAACACTTCGCCCTCTACTCACTGGTTGTACTATTTACAGGATATGCATGATAAACTGGTGCATTCTTTCCAAAACCGTCACATTTGTCCCCTTGAAAAAATGTATAGTTTTCACGCACAGATTGAGCTGCCCCGCCCGCCCCGCCCCGCTCCCCCCCCCCCCCCCCCCCACGATAAAACTGGTGCATTCACGTCAGATTTATCCCCTTAAAGGATTCATAGTTTCCACGCACAAATTGAGCTGCCCCGCCCGTCCCCCCCACCCCCGCTCCCTTTTGATCAAAACCAGACCCCCACGTCCTTAAAAACTCCGCCCTCCCCTCACTGGTTATTCGACTTATAGGATTCACTCGATAAACTGATGCATTTCCTTCCACAGCTGACAGAGTTTGTCCCCCTCGGAAACGAGTTTTATAGTTTCCGCGCACAGACTGACTAACATCACCCTCTTGACCCTGATAGCTACTACACTGCAGTTGCAAGGGGAGTCGCCGACCTACACACAACCCGTAATACGCGCGACCGATCGGAGTATCACATACAGCTTGCAAATAAATATAAGTTTCGACAGAATATTCTATCTCACAGCTGGAGTGTATTTTCATTTTTTATAATATATTATGAAGACATATTATAAAAATGAAGATGCCCCTGGCTGCTATGGATGATATGATACGACTAATAATCGAGTCATTGCCTGACATGAGTACAAGGGCTCCGCATTGGTGCCAGCATCACCCATGCTGTGGGAAGGGCAGGGCGGCACTTCGATTTGTTTGATTCAATATTAGATCGTACTTGTAGAGATTTTTTTTTCAGATCAGCACCGCAAGCTGCGAGGAGCATTTTGTTTTTTTGGAACGGGGGAAGGGGAACCGATTGGAATTGAGTGTCAACGAGAGCAAGTGTGAATGAGCGGGCCGAGTGAGCTAAGGCGAAAAGGCGGCCATGCAGAACCACAGCAGGAGGATGGCACACGGAGACCCACGACCCACACGCACACCATCACCACGAGGGCAGCGATCGTCTTTTTCTTAGGGTTTTTAAACGAGGGAGTAGTAAAACATGTTCCTTACGTCACTGATTTTTGTGTGTGTGTGTGTTCTTCACATTAAACCGTTCTTCTACTCGTCGACATCCAGCACACCCAGTGTCCGTACTGATTCTTCACCCTAGAAAGATCAGCTCTGTGGTCACAAGCTACGACACAGAGATAATGCATCGTAATGTATTCGACAACGCAATGTCATGCCCTAGTACTGGGTACGACAGGCACAACATACATACGTCAGCAACAGAAATACATTGGAAGAGAGAAATACGAAATAAACAAAAACAAAAACAAAAACAAAAACAAAAAACAAAAAACAAAATAAGAAAACAAATAAAAACAAAGATAAAAATAAAACAAAAAATGAAACAAACAAAATGAAGGGGAAATCGAAGAAACAACCCAACCGCAAAGGAGAGCCAAAGCTCGGAAAAGAAACATAATAAAGTATGGTGAGCTAAAGCTTTATTTTTCCCCATCCGCCGGAGGATAAAAAAAAAAAAAAAAACGTAAAGTAATATCAAGAGATCGATATAGACTAACAGCAGTGGACTACTCACTACTTCTGTAGTTTCCTCCGTTTCTCCGTTTCTTGCGTAAATCCGATTTCGAGCTTCATCATATATTTTTCGATCAGACAAATCCGAGCCAACGCAGACTGACCCTTTATTATTCTGGCCACGAAGAGACGTGAGACGTTTCGAGTGCGTTTCTTGACGTTTCGACTCAACCAAGCATCCAGGGCCAGCAGAGGGATGGCCAAATATTTGCTACATGTTCTCTACGTAGCAACTGACAGAGGCGCGCACTGAGCCAGCTTCTGCTACTTGATGCATGATACCATAACACATCTATCCCCTCAAAATAATGTATAGTTTCCAGGCACATATTGAGCTGCCCCACACGCCCCCCCCCCCCCCCCCCCGCCCCAACCCCCCCCCCCCCCCTCGCTCCCAATAACATACTGGTGCCAAAACCGTCAGATTTATCCCCTCGAAAGGATTTATAGCTTACATGCACAAATTGCCCCCTTCCCCCCCCCCCCCGATTGTGTTCCTTGTTGTCGCCCCCCCCCCCTCCAAACCCGCCCGCTTTTGATCAAAACCAGGCCCCCACGTCCTTCAAAACTCCGCCCCACCCCCGTCACCGGTTATTCGACTTACAAGATTCACTTGATAAAAGGATACATTTCCCTTCACAGCTGTCAGATTTTGTCCCCCTCAGAAACGGGTTTTATAGTTTCCGCGCACAGACTGACTAAAATCATCCTGTTGACCCTGATAGCTACACTGTCTGTAGTTGTAAGGGGAGTCGCCGACCTATATCCTTAATGAGGACACACAACTCGTAATGCGCGCGATCGGAGTATCACACACAGCTTGCAAAGATGAGTTTCGACGAAATCCTTGATCTCACAGCTGGAGTGTATTTTCATTTTTTATAACATAATACGCGAGATCGGAGTATCACACGCAGCTTGCAAGGATGAGTTTCGATAAAATCTTCGATCTCACTTCAGCTTCGTAGCTGCTGGAGTGTTTTTTTATTTATATATATAAACATCTAGATCCGAGGCTCCCTCGCAGACCGACTGCTGCTGTGGCTCTATGTTTATAGTGATCGTGGAGAGACTTGCTGACGGTATTCTAGGCGTGAAACACGGCGGTGTCGCTGCCTTCGTCATTCAATTCCTCGAATGCTATTATACATATATATATATATATATATCCTCCGGCGGATGGATGGGGAAAAATAAAGCTTTAGATCACCACACTTCCACGTATTATATATACTCGTATATATATTTTTTATCCTCCGGCGGACGGGGAAAAATAAAGCTTCAGCTCACCACACTCCCACGTATTTTCATACGCGTCGTGTGTCGATTTAACTCAGCTGCTTTCGCAGCCCAACGCTAGCAGGCGCACCCTTCGGGTCCCATTGTAGGTATAGCGTAAGCTGTCCCTATCAGTGGTCTTCGCTACAACTAATAATGCTGCTACTTGTTGCTGTAGACCAATTTCGTCTGGTCGATGAAATATTAATAGTTAGGGCTGGGTACTGGCGCGCAGCGCCAGTACAAGTTATACTGGCTGCGTCAGCAGCCAGTATACTGGATCCGGTCAGTATACTGGTGGCGCGGCTGCGCCGCGCGGTCGCGGCTGCGCCGCGACCATCGGCCCCCCCCGGCTGGTGAGGGGGCCTCGCTGGAGGCGCCCCCGGAGGGCCCCGCTGGAGGCGCCGCGCCGGAGGCGAATTTTTACGCGATTTGGCTTCACTAGAGCATAAAAAATGAGTGATTTTGGCTCATATGACAGAGGCACTTTTGTGGGGAAAACGGCACTAAAATTCGAGTTCAACGCCCAAATATGTACCGATTTTCAACATGGAGGATGTGTAGAATGTAGCACAAATCTTTAACTTTGCAACGCCCATATACTCCATGATCATGGGTGACGTAGCGTATGCATAAGCATGAATTGGAATGGATAGCACTCATTCCATGTCACACATACTCAACCCAGCGTATATTGGAAAAAAAGTAGATTGATAGCTATAGATTGACAAGAGTACTAAAGACGACGGCAAGCAACCAAGTCGATCACCATCATCAGTCCATCAGTTGATGTGCCTACGAACAACGGTGCAACGGCAGCAACAGAGCAACAGAGTACACAACGAGATAACAACGGTGCCACAGCTATCGAAAGCTACCTACCCAACCAAAACCTACACCGCGCATAAATCACAGCCGCTAGATACCAGCACAACAAACAGAGTCATCAGGATGGCGGTTCTTTTCGCCACGAGCACCCTGCAGGAGAAAACAAAACTGAAACTAGCAGAACTGCAAATCTTCCCCAGCAAAGACAGCCACTACCCTACCCCCTCCTCGCGGCCCCGGCGTCCTCTCAGCAGGCAGCCTGAAGCTATGGGTTTCCGCTGGTTCTTGAGGCGTATATTGGGATCTTCGTCTATATGCGAATGTACTGGTGTACTGGCAGGTCGGTTTACCAGTATCAGGATACTGCCAGTACTAGTACTACTGGCAGTACGTACTGGTTCAGTACCCAGCCCTATTAATAGTAGTACTTGTACGCGATAGCACTGAACAAAGAATTTGGAATTTCAGGCTCGATCGAGTTTCAGACGAAAAAAAAAGCGCAAACGACCTTCCGTAAATTTTTGTGCAACTATTATATACTTCGAAGTATTAGTGAAACATAGATGTACCACGCAGCTTGCAAAGTCAAGCTTCAGCTTTTCAATCGGTTGTACGAACGGTTGACGTTTTTCGATTTTTATCAGAGTTTTACCCATTCAATCGGTTGTACTCACAGCTGACGTTCTTCATTTTTTTCATGAAAAAACATAAAAATTCCTGGTATGGCCTTGTTGTCTGATTGCTGGTCGCTCATTGGCCGGAGATCGTACACAAAGTAACGGTCATCTGGGGACGACAGAGAGTCAATTCCCACAATCATAATTGATTCACATAAATATTTCCTTGCTCTCTCTTGCTCAAACGCCTCACCTAATATCGAAATCCGCCAGAGTAATAAACACTTCCACGCGCTGGATATCACCTCATTATCGTTTTAGAGCCGTCCATGCCGGTGCTGCAATTCCCACCCCCACCCCCCTGCCCCCAACGCCCCCTCCTTCCCCACCACCCGCACCATCGCCTAGACCTAGCAACAGGCGTATAGCAAACCCTTACATCTATGCGATCTAAGCCTTCCCCCCCCCCCCCCCCCCCCCCCAACATTCTCCCCCCCCTCCCCCGCAAGAAGGATATATAGTTTCCACGCACAAATTGAGCTGCCCCACCTCCGTCCCCCCCTCCCGCCCCCCCTTTTGATCAACATCAGGCCCCCACGTCCTTGAAAACTCCGCCCTCCCCTCACCGGTTATTCGACGTACAGGATTCACATGATAAACTGATGCATTTTCTTCCACAGCTGTCAGATTTTTTCCCCCTCAGAAACGGGTTTTACAGTTTCCGCGCACAGACTGCCTAACATCACCCTGTTGACCCTGATAGCTACACTGTAGTTGCAAGGGGAGTTGCCGACCTATATCCCAAATGAGGACACAACCCGTAATACGCGTGATCGGAGTATCACACACAGAGATGAGTTTCGACAAAATATTCGATCTCACAGCTGGAGTGTATTTTAATTTTTATAATATAGTCTGTAGTCTATAGTCTATATTTGTTCGCGCACTTCTACTTCCCAGCTTCTGGACAACCCGTGGTCAGAGGTGTCGTCCCTTTCCCCCCCCGGTTCTTGCCTTCAACTCTTATCGCGCATAGGGTTCAGCAATCCCACTGCTCGTCAATTTCTCATCGAGTGTTGCTAACTCACGCTCTCTCGCTTCCCGCAAGTCAATTTGTGCGCAAAAGAAAAAGTCCCCACGAATGTATACGAGTTCAAGGGCTTCGCATGGATGCCCAAGGGCTCCGCATGGGTGTGGCACCCATGCTTCGGGTAGGGCAGGGCAGCACTTCGAATTGTTCGATTCAATACTTGGTAGAGTAGAAAAAAATCACCACACACAATCATAGTCTGCGCGTACAGTATGTAAGGTAATGCCAAGAGTTCGATAGAGACTGAAAATAATAACAATGTACTATGTACAATTAATAGCTACCTTTTTTTAAGTGAATCGATTGCGAGCTTCATTCATCTGATTTCGATCGGATAAATCCGAGCACACGCCGACTGGTCATAGGTCAGCTTCGTGAGTTCGAATCCCCCCGAGAGTGCGTACTCGCATAGTTTGTCGTCTTGAGCTCTAATTGGCTTGCGGAAAGCGCGAGCGTGTGAGTTAGCAACACTCGATAAAAAATCGACGATCAGTGGGTGCTGAACCCTTTGCGCCGAAAAAAATGAAAACAATACCCGGGGGGGCGAAGGTAAGGACGACACCTGTGACCACGGCTTGTATGTCCATAAGCTGAAAAGTAGAAGACTTAAGTGTGCCAAAAAAAAATAAAGTCATTAGAAGAGATGATCAATCAGCAATCAGCAGCAACAAGGAGCACGTCAAGTACGAAGCAACACAAACTTATTTGTCAGTTACGTACGAACACACGACCGCTTGCACTTGACCGGCAAACGACCACAGCAACGGAGTCAGGGACCACAGCAACAACAAAGCACGCCATCCTACTGTCTACTTACCACCACCTTCGAGTGGCGCAGCTTACAGCAGTAGGAAATTATGTAATACAACCCTCGAGGCCCCGGGGACGCAGCCACTCGCAGTGCTGCTTGCTGTGTGGCGTTTCCTGGCGCAGAAATCGTAATCACTACTACCTCCTCCTGGTATAGTCATGCGTGCGCTTTGTAGACACGCCTAAGCTAGGCAAGGTCTACTGACCAGAAAGTATCCCCCCTTGGCCTGAGGGGGGCTGGTCAGCACCATTAAGGTGCAAAGAAAGGAGAGAGAAGTTGTATTAGCTCCGAACACAAGAAAACAAGCGATCTTAACTTCATCCCCGAATCCCCACATCAGAATCCAGAAGAGGATAAGTAGAAACCCCTACTACAGTAGTTGTCTTCAGATCTAGATAACGTCCACATACCGCATCAGATCCTCAACAGTCAATCACCCCCAAGAAGATCAACTGTCGTGTCCTACCAACAACACTACACACTCTCTGGTGCTCCACTGTCCACAGCTTCAACAATTAGTTTATCCTTTTTTTTGCCCATTTTTTTCTGCCAATAAATAAAGCCAACAATGCTCACAACGGTGGTTATTTAACTCAAGGACCAACGCTATTATCAAAAGCAGTAGTATTCGAGTGTAACCCTACTAAACCAACGGGGCGACCGGGTCTATATCACTCACTGCCCCGGTGGCGTATGAGGGTATATCCTCGAGCCTGGTACAGGTATAGGTCAGCTTCGTGAGTTCGGATTCCCCCGAGAGTGCGTACTCGTATAATTTGTCTTGTGCTCTAATTGACTTGTGGAAAGCGCGAGAGCATGAGTCAGCAACACTTGATAAAAAATCGACGATCAGTGAGTGCTGAACCCTATCTATGCGCTAAAAAGGTGAAGTCAATAACCGGGGGGGGGGGGGTAAGGACGACACCTGTGACCACGGCTTGTATGCCCAGAAGCTGGAAAGTAGAAGTGTGCCAAAAGAAATGAAAAATTACTAGAAGTGATGAATAATCTGCAATCAGTAGCAATAAGGAGCACGTCAAGTACAAAGCAACACATACTCATTTGTCAGTTACGTACTAACACACGACCGCTTGCACTGGACCGGCAAACGACCACAGCAACGGAGTCAGGGATCACAGCAACAACAAAGCACGCCATCCTACTGCCTATTTATCACCACCTTCGAGTGGCGAGGACCTTGTATAATACAACCATCGTGGCCCCGGGGACGCAGCCACTCGCAATGCTGCTGCTGTGTGGCTTTTCCTGGCGCCGAAGTAATCATAATCACTACTACCTCCTCCTCGTTTAGTCATGCGTGCGCTTCAGCAGTTAGTTGATCCATTTTTTCCCCATTTATCTCTGCAAATAAATAAGCCAACAAAGCTCACAACGGTGGTTATTTAACTCAAGGACCAACGCTAATGTAAATAGTAGTAATATTCGAGTGTAACCCCACTAGACCACCGGGGCGACCGGCTCTATATCACTCACTGCCCCGGTGGCGTAGGTTATATCCTTGAGCCTGGTACAGGTATAGGTCAGCTTCGTGAGTTCGAATCCCCCCGAGTGCTTACTCGTATAATTTTTCGTTTTGTTGAGCAATAATTGACTTGCAGATAGCGCGAGAGCGTGAGTTAGCAACACTCGATGAAAAACCGACGATCAGTGTGACTGGTATTATAACACGCGCTCAAGCCCTGCACACGCCAAGAAAAACATACGCTCGAGAGAATACCACCGCAAAATTCAAAGATTTAGCAACTACCCACCGTTTGGAAATGATGCTAATTTTGGAAATTATCCGGACGCTGCAGACGTTATTATAAGATACGACCAAAGTCGCAAGATTACCTCTTCAAAATTCAAGATGTATACAACTTCTCCCTTGTCTCGCTCAGCATTCATCCGCGTTCACGTCGAGGTGCCCGACGGATAAGGAAGGGCGAGGGGCGTTGGAGCCGCCCCCCGAAGACATTTTTTTTAACGTGTTTTATTCGTTCAAGCCCTGCAGACGTCAAGCAAAACAAACAAACGCTCCAGCCCTGCAGACGTCAAAAGCAAAACAAACGCTCGAGAGTATGCCACAGCAAAATTGCAAACATTAGCAACTACCGTTTGGAAATGATGCCAATTTTGCAAATCATCCAGGCGTGGCAGACATTAAGATACAACCAAAACCTCCGGAATTCCTTCTCGACATGCGGTATTTTTGCAACCTCTCGCTTGTCTCGCTCGACATCCGTCCGCGTTCACGTCGATGTGCGGAACGGACACGGCAGGGTGAGGGGCGTTGGAGCCGCCCCCCGACGCCGGCGCTCGAACGAAGCTATTTGACCGAGAATTCCAGTTCCGCGAATCGCATACTCAGGCCGAGACGAAAAGAAACTCCTGACCAAATCCCTGAAACAAAAGAATAATTTCATATACTCCGGAGTTTATGTATGCACTCGGGGGGATTCGAACTCACGAAACTGACCTATACCAGGCTCGAGGATAACCTCATACGCCACCGGGGCGACCGGCTTATATATACAACTCCGACAACCCGGGGGGAGCGCCTAATCTTAACCCATGGGTTACAAAAAGAACCAACACCCAAACATTCAAGCCGTAGAAACCCCGGGGTGACACCCTTACCTGTCCCCTTTTTGGTTCTCGGGAGCCGTGTCATACTTTGTATGGAAAATTGGATGGAAATTCAAACTTCTCTCAGAAACCACGAAGACCACAAAGACACACCATCACGCCAGCCACGACCACCACCAGAGGACAGACCGATCTCAAGCACATATCCGGTCTCGCAGAAGAAGACTGCCATCAGCCGAACAGAGGCCCAGAAGGTAGCAGCAGCAGAACAAGAAGAAGCGGAAAGGAGAGCAGCAGCACATCAACGCCGGGCCATCCCACAGGTACGGTATGATACGTACCGCAGCTGCAGCGAGCACGCACACCGAACTAGCCCAAACACCCAACGGCAGCAACACGCAGCCGTGTAGTGAGGTACAAGAAAGATGTGTTGTTGCTGTGTTTCTCTTTTCATCTGCTGTTCGTGTCTTGTCTCTATCCTCTTTCGTAGTCTCCCGCACTCTCTCTGGTTCTCTCTTTGCTCCTCCCTCTTATCTCTGTTTTCTGTATGTACGTCTCATTCTGAATTTCGAACGTATAGCAATAAAGTATCCTATGCTGCTGCACTGCTGTATATCATACCAAGTGTATCATACCAAGTATCATACAGCAGTATCACACACAGTAGATCGGGCGTCACAGATGATGGACTGCTGTATCATACCCGTTCTCGCGCTGTTCGTATGTGACAGCAGTTGTTCAAATGCTTCCCCTTTCGTTTTGTGCCGCTACCACTGCCGGTACCACCGCTGCAAAGATGTGGGGCGCGCGGCTACTGTACATATTCCGTCCATACCTGTACGCCTGTACTACTGTCAATATGTGGGGCGCGTTACTCGTTACTGCTGAACGTACATATCCCGTCCATTCCAACATGTACGTATGATATCATAGGTAAAAGCAGTTGCTCAAACGTTTTGCGTTTGTTTTGTGTTTGGTGCTTGATGGCATAGTGTTGTTGCAGGAGTGTAGGCCGGCGGGATCTCTCCCTTCCTGCAGGAGTTTCGCCTGCACCTGCACCTGCACCTGCGCGGCAACAACCCCTGCAATGAGCGCCGGCCCAGCACAGCAAATAAACTAGAGGGCACTTGAAAATGACGGGCTGCCGTTGCCCCTGCTGTGTCGACTGTAAACTGATGTAAACTGACGACCCCATGCCTGTACCTGTATCACTGCCAAGATGTGGGGCGCGTTACTGCGGTACATATTCCGTCCATCCCAACATGTGCGTATGATATCATAGGTGACAGCAGTTGTTCGAATTTGTTACTTTCGTTTTGTGATTGTTGGCATGATGCTGTTGCCGGAGTTCAGGCCGGCGGGATCGGAACGGCTCTCCCTGCAGGGGCTGCACCTGGAGCTGTACCTGCACCTGGAGCTGCACCTGGAGCTGTACCTGCACCTGGAGCTGCACCTGCGCCTGGAGCTGCACCTGCACCTGGAGCTGCACCTGCGCCTGGAGCTGCACCTGCACCTGGAGCTGCACCTGGAATTGCACCTGGAGCTGCACCTGGAGCTGCACCTGGAGTTGCACCTGGAGCTGCACCTGGAGCTGCACCTGCAGCTGCGCAGCAGCAACCCCCACCTCCAATAAGCGGCATCCCAGCACAGCAGGTGAACTACAGGGCACTTGTACTTGACAGGCTGCCGTTGCCCTTACGCCGTTGCCGGAGTTCAGGCCGGCGGGATCGGAGCGATTCTCCCTACTATGCTCGATTCATACGGCAGCTTGCTGTTAATCTTCGTTTGTTTTCGGTCCACATCCTAGTTGAACATTAACATGTCTGCTACTACACACCGCCGTACTGCTAGCTCGTACTGATAGCTCGTACTGCTAGCTCGTACTGCTATACTCTACCATACCGTATCCTGCCAATAATTCGGTTTGCTTCCGTACACCCAGCATAAACACGCTTCATTCGCACCCCTCCCCTCCCACCCCTCGTATTATTTGATACTTTGCGGGCCACACTTGCGTCGTCGTCACGGGCGTCCAGAAAGCCGCTCACAGAGAGCAAGGACATTGTTTTAGGGGTGTTGCCCTTCGTGGCGAATTCTCCATTAATCTTCCACGGTGGAGTACATACGGTGGAACTCGGTGTTTGATTCTGAGTGCAAGAGGACTCGTCACGTGGACACCATGGCATCGCCCGCCTGTCTCCAATAGGCTCTAGATGGCGGTCTTGGTACCGGCCCGGATGATCCGAGTCCGTTGTTGGTGGCGGCCAGGGCCGGCACGGTTGATTGCGTGCGGCTAGCAAGAAGCGGTTTATGCTTGAGCTGGGGGTCGCAGTGTGCGACCGAGGCTGCACGAGGCGGGAACATCAACGTCCTGGAGTGGTGTCACAGCCAGGATATGTCCTTGGCCGAGCGTGCTCAATCGACGGGAGGACGGTAGAAGCTGCAGTGGAAAGTGGATGCGTCGACACCGTGGAATGGTGCCTATAGCGCGGGTGTGCCATCGGCGCTGCGGTTGAGAGAGCGGCTCGACTTGGGCGCGTCGATGTTCTCAAACGTTTCAACGAAGACGACCGGGCCGACACGATATACACCAGTTGGAGTGGAGGACCGATCGCTGCTGCAAACGGCGGGGACGTGGCCACTTTCAGGTGGTTAATGGAGCACATTGATTTTGGCGATTCGCAGGATGAAATAGTTTCCGAGGCGGTATCCACGGCGGCAGCAGGAGGGCATACAGAACCACCCCGTCACTGGAAGGACGAAGGGGGAGGACGGTTGGGGGGTGCCCCCCTAACAATCTCCACAGATGCAGCAGCAGAAGGACACCTCAACACCGTTCAATGGGCGATGTCAAATAGTTGTTCTTGGGACGAAAGTACTTGTGAATTGGCCGCGAAGGGTGGGCATGTTGATGTCCTGGAGTGGTGCATGATGAATGGCTTCCCTTGGGATGTGAGGGCGTGCGCAAGTGGGCTGCGGAAGTGGCCGCCGAGCGTGGTGTCACAGGTATGCCTAAATGGTGCACTGCTAATGGCTGCCCTTGGTACGAGGGGGCATGTTCCCTTGCTGCGGAGTTCGGACAGTTGGGTGTGCCTAAGTGGGGCCGTGGAAACGGAGCGCCCTGGGGAACGAACACTCGTCCCGAGGCTGCTGAGAGGAGAGACTTGATTCTCCTGCGATGGTGCAGGGAACAAGGCTGCCCGTGGGACCAGTCGACGTGCTTGAGGGCTGTTGAAGGTGCTTGTTTGGATGTGCTCAAGTGGGCGCGGACCCAGAAGTGCCCATGGGATCCGGTGGCTTGCTCCTGGGCAGCGTCGTACGCGGCGTCTGTTTCGGGGAATTTGGAACTGCTCACTTGGTGCTTATCAAACGGGTGTCCACGGGTGGACCGACACCCAGATAACCCGGCGACAACGGCAATCGGTGAGGCTGTGAATGCGTGTCAATGGTGGTCGGCGGATGGAGCGGGCTTGACGGTCGTAGAGTGGATGAAGGCGGACGGCTACCTGTGGCAGCCGGACGAGAGTTAGTGCGCCATGGCCGGTATGTCGGTTGACATACTCCTGCTGCAGTGGTTGAGGGGAAACTGTTCCCTGGGATTACAAGACCGTGCTTGATGCCGCTGAATCAGGCCACATGGACGTGTTGCGGTGATGCAGTTCCAATGGCCACGAAAGGGTGGATATCACTGGTTTTTGTGGCCGCGGACCGAGATGACATCGGGATGCTAACTTGGTGCCGGGACGTCGGCATTGTCTTCAACGACCACACGCACGCAAGACCCCGGGACATCGGTGTTATGGAGTGGCTGCGGGGTAACCATTGTCTTTTTGATGCCCTCACTCCAATTTACGCTGGGAGGTATTCTGCATTGGGACGTACTTGAATGGTCCACTAAGAACGGGTGCCCTTTCGATGTCAGGGTGTGGCTCGAGTGTGAGAATGCAAGGACAAAGGAATACAACCCTACCTGGCTGTGGCGCGAAAATAATGACTTCGTAACGGGTGAATGCGTCGAGAGCGACACGGCATAGGCGCAGGGTGGGTCTGAAATATTGGGGGTTGGTAGTAGGCATGTTGGGTCGTTGAGGCGTCATGGTTCGACGTTGGACGGTGAAAGTCCGCCCTGTGCGGTCGGTCTTGATTGATACATGAATGTGAATATATGGCGGAGGCGTTTGCATGGGTGCGTTTGTGCTACATAGGCCTTTACACAGTATTCTTACATGTTCATGTTTTCCTGCTGTCTTTTTGTTTTGGGCAGAGCATAGGTGTTTATTGAGGCGTGTTTCGGTCAGATACGCTTCCGTATTTGTTTTGTTTTGTTGGATATTCTCTCAATTGTGCTCTTTGTTTTGGGGATGTCAACCGTAATTCTATGATGGAAACCCGGGGATGGTCCTTACACCCCCCCCCGTATTTGCGTGCGCTGGAAATTGAAAACCGCAGAACCGCCCCAGAACTGCAACAGCAAAATAACGAACTTTTTTCCTTGCAGATTATTACGTGATAACTTCGTCTGCCTCACAAGTGAGGATAACTAAATTTGTACGGGTCCTTTACGGTGTCCGATCTGTTTCTCAACGTTTTTTTTACGTTATTATTGAATTGTTCGGCGTTGTGTGAGTTAAACTCATTTTTTTACAGCCTGCGCTTGAACTATGCCGCCGAATGCCCACCAAAACAAACAGTCGGCCCAAAAATGGCCGTATTTCGCTCCTTTCACAGGGGAAAGAAAGTGGCGAAAAGGTGTTGGAATATGTCTGTATAGTCTATATATATGTTGTGTTTGTATTCATTTTCAGAAATTCAGCAAAACGTGAAAGACAATTCAGGGCCCCGTCGGCGAGGTGGGGGTGTACTGGGGGGCGAGTCCATGGGTAGTGAGCAGGCATGGTACTGCACTAGGACGTTTTCATACATTGTTTTGATCATTGTCAAGAAACAACTCAAACAAGTCTCAAAACATTCCGCAATATTACCTAAATTGGGTATATTTCGACCCGTTTTAGGTATTGAAATACAGTTTGGTTTTCGTTTTCATTACATTCGTCTGCGTTTCACCTTTGTAACAAACCCGGCCACAACATCGTCACCAACACCGTTGTACCCAAACAACCGAATGCCTAGTGACTAGCGTAACGGCTTTATTAAGGCGCCAACGAACACAACAAAAAAGAAGGACGAAAAGCACCTGGACAGGACGTTCATCCCGCCGGTTGAAGTTATATTTAGTTGCAACAAAAACCACCCATATATTCAAGACCCAGAAGTTGCGGTTCTTTTGCTACCCGCCCTGGTGCCCCTTCCGTCCGCCGCACCACGTTTTCTTGGGTTACCTGCTCTAGGGGGCAAGCAAACAGCGTTCGGGTTCCCGACGAAGGCTGTCAACCCTCCCACCCCGCCTACCCCCGTCTGTGCCTGTGCTTGGATACGGACGGAGGCGTATAATTTGTTTACCAGAGCTTTGGCGGCTTCAGGCGACGTGTTCTGGACATGACAAATCTCCTGTGTTCCCCAAGCGACCCTTCCACAGAAACGATATCTGGAAGGTTAAAGGGGTTTCGACATTTCCCCTAGACGTGTTGGTTCAACAGACGTGGTATCCACATCACCCCCAGTTTTGGTGGTGATAGAGCTCGAACTTCACCGAAACTCAAAAGTAACGGAACCATAGACAAGGGTAACAACACGTCTAGTTAATACACAAACTTCCAGTGGCGATTAGCTTAACGCTTGGCAGTTTGTACACTCCTTTTGACAAGATGGACAAGACAGCGTGACAAACTGACGAACTGCTGTAGTACCGTAGACATGTGGACAAAAATCCAGACACAGGATCGGACATGATGATATATAGCGAATGACAATAACATAATCCTTTCCCATGCGGTATGTTCAAATAAAAATGGCGGACATTGCGGCTGGTCAGCTGTGGATTACGTCAAAATATTATAGAAAAATGATCCTGGACAAAGGCGTGCTAAGTGCGAGAGCAACGACAATAAATAAATATCTCGGGTTTACTAGCAAAAATATGCTAATTAGACGCACGCTACACGAGACGAGTGTGTATACTCATCGTGTGGACAACATGGCTGAAGGCTCAACAGGCGTGGCATGAGTCGTATGTGCTGGAACGCAAGACGACCTACCTGACGGAGACAATAAATTATACACCAACCATGTTATACTGTGACAAGGACATTTAGCTGATCGCACTACACTTGGCATCTGATGGGTGTTCGAGACCGAATCAGAAGTCAATTATGGTACATATAACAGGCTGGGCGGTGACCGAAGTCGAGACAGTACGACCGCCAACAGTATACATTTGAGGGTCGCATCCAACGGAAAAAAATACTAAAAACGAATGGATAAAAGGCGACAAGAGGACTGACAGTGATCGTGCATATATATATGGGCATTGTGCCTCAGATATGCAACGATACTGGAGTGTGCAGTGGGAGACAAAAACAAGCGTTTGACAAACCGACATATCATTCATCCTCCCCCTCGCCCCCCCCAAACGCCCCCTCCTTCCCCACCACCCGCACGATCGCCTAGCACCTCGCGTATAGCAAACCCCTACATATATGCGTAATACTCGCGATCGGAGTATCACACACGAGCTTGCAAAGATGAGTTTCGACCAAATCTTCGATCTCACAGCTGGAGTGTATTTTTTTATCATATGTGACCTCAACCTCTTGAAAACCCTCCCCCTCCCCCCTCCGCCCCCCATTCCTTTTTTTTTTCCCGGTCCCTCTTGCTCTAACGCCCCACCTAACATCGAAATCTGCCAGAGTAATAAACAACTTCCACGCACTTGATATCAACTCATTATCTTTGTAGAGCCATCCATGCCTCTGCTGCAATTCACCCCCCCCCCGCCCCCCGCCCCCCCCCCAATGTCCCCTCCTTCCCCACCACCCGCACCACCTCCTAGACCTAGCACCACGCGTATCGCAAACCCCTACATCTATGCGACCTCAAGATGTTGTTTGAAATCCATTTCGCCCCGCCCTCGCCCCCTCCCCACCCCACCCCCACCCCCCCCCCCCACCCCCTCGAACGCTCCGCCCTCTCCTCACTGGTCGTACGACTTACAGGATAGAAGTTATAGTTTCCACACACAGATTGAGCTGCCCCGCTCGTCCCGCCCCCGCCCCCCCCGCGCTCTTGATCAAACCCAGGCCCCCACGTCTTCAAAACTCCGCCCTCCCCTCACCGGTTGTTCGACTTACCGGATTCACTTGATAACTGATGCATTTCTTTCCACAGCTGTCAGGTTTTGTCCCGGGTTTTATAGTTTCCGCGCACTGGATGACTAACAGCACCCTGTTGACCCTGATAGCTACACTGTAGTTGCGAGGGGAGTCGCCGACCTATGTCCTTAATGAGGACACACAACCCGTAATACGCGTGATCGGAGTATCACACACAGCTTGCAACGATGAGTTTCGACAAAATATTCGATCTCACAGCTGGAGTGTATTTTTATTTCAATAATAATGTATGCCGTGGTTCACCGTGTCTGTATTGAATACAGATCGTAACGGAATGAGGCAAATTTTAAAGACAAATGGTGCGCGAACGCTGGATATTTATTATCAATCCACCCACTGGTATGCTACGGTGCCGAGTACTTTTCAGTACTGAAAAGAGAAGTGCCCAACGAATTTTACATGACAACAGAACACATGAGAACGACCCCCCATAAAGCGATGGGAGTCGGGTCTCTGACGACTATACATCGCGCCAATAAGTGCTAATCTCAGGTTGTGCGATGCTTAAGTGTATACAGAAGACAATGCGCAAGAAACCAAACTGCGGCAAATAAAAAGAAAACAAAAGAAAAAAAACAAATTACGCAAGGCACTGCGAACGGCGACAAAACGAAGTCACGCGAATACTCGTGTGACAGTACGCCGAAGATGTTGACAAGTTGGCTCTCACACTAGACACATGCTCATTTTGGCTATGCTAGACCTGACGGTCACACTCTCTGCAATTGAGGTGATTTGGTTATTACCATTGCAGGCCTAAGGTATTAGTCAAGCTTGTACGGTGGACAATCTCAATCACGGGATGAAAGCATGCCGCTGAACTGAAAGCCAAAATACAGGGAAGTCAACCAAAAGACATAAGGTGCTAACAATACAGTTCACCACGGAGGGCGAGGGCAATACATTGGAGCGCGCGGTACTCGCACTGGACAACAGACAAGCCATAAGGTGACTACACCTTAAAAGAAAACAACTCCCGAAGGAGCGTCACACAAATGATGGAACCAATAGCACAGGGCTGACATCAGTGGTTGATCAGTTTGATGTGACAAAATAATGCGCAAACACAAAACAAGACAGGACAAGAAAAGCCCATTGAAAGTGCTGTGAGACATCGCGGGGACAGAATGGGACTTCCGCGTAGGAGGGTTACATGCTGAAGAGTCCGTCGACAATACTGCAGCGCGGTAGGAGGCAATCATATATCTGCATTGAGGGATGGCGTTGACATGCGCCAGATATAGGAAAACCTTCCAACTTGAGATAATATTGAAAGTTGGTGAGAGATGCTGCTCCTACTTTTCTTTAATGTCCATCAATACTCTCAACCGTGAAAGCACTGATCATAACTTTCGACAATGAACCTTCGAGACCGGGCACGGGAAGAGTGGTCTCTAAAAATGAATCGTCGAGCGCGTCAAGGTCAGGGGCAGGGAACGACAGAGGGAGATATAGTATCTTTTCATCCGGCCGAGGTAAACAGTAGTCTCGGCAGGGTTGCCATCTTTAGTGACGCGATAAATTAACTGGTGACGTTTGCGCTCGCACAGTATATGGTCCACGCCAGGGGCTGATCAATTTTGGGTTAGGACCATCAGCTTCAGTGTATGGGCGGTGGATCAATACCTGTTCTCCAGGTTTAAAACTGGGAAACGACAGGGTCTCATTTGCGACCGCTTGCCTATCCGCTCGCTCTTTAATATTACGGCGGGCCAGCTCATACGCAAATTGCAAGTTTTCGACAATCTGATTAGAATAGTCGAGCCGTGATTGCGGTGCTGAGGTGGACGGAACTCCAAGAATGAGATCGGCAGGTAGTACAGCTGCACGTCCAAACATCAGGAAATGAGGAGTTTCCTGGAGCGTGGTAGAGTAAGCTGTATTGTGAGCTAACTGGACAAAAGGCAACAGCTCTGCCCAACTATCGAAAGACAAGTTGCTATACATAGCCAACATATTGTGGACAGTGTTGTGCATACGCTCCAAAACAGAGTTGCCCTGAGGGCGAAACGCGGCTGTACGCGTTTTCTTATATCCAAAAACTGACTGTAATTCCTTGCCCAATTCGTTTTCAAATTCCTTTCCTTGGTCGGAATGAAGTGTCTCTGGAGAGCCAAACACCGAGAACACGCGTTCGATTAGATGACCAACAATCGCACTAGCCGCCGTATTTTTCATGGCTATCAAAATGCCAAATCGAGTAAGATGGTCAATGACAGAAAGGATGAAGCGACTTCCTTGTGACAATTTTTTATTCTCGACAAGATCAACAGCAACGCATTGGAACGCGCGCGTGACAGGGCGGTATCCCACAGGCAACTTGGGCGGGCGGTGGGATGACTTGTGGTGTTGGCGAGACAGACAAGCTTCAATATGAGTATGGACATCCTTGGACATGGTCGGCCACCAAAATCTATCCCGAATGGTATCGAATGTTGCTTTAAAGCTAATGACGTCCAGACGCTGGCAGATCATGATACGAGTTAATGACATTTTTTCGGAGAGACGTAGGCACTACCAATTGATCGCGGAAAGTGCTACGCTTTCTTAAGTAACCAGAAAGGTACGAGCGAAACAGCAATCCTTCATTTAAAAAATAGTAGCTCATCGTGCATTTAGATTCTTCTCTAGGGAGTGGGGCCAATGTTGGTGCTCGGAGGTACTCAAAATACTGACAAATTTCCTCTTTCTGTAGATCGACAAGTTTCGCGGGGTCTACAGTAGGGAAGACAGACACAGCGCTCATGAATAATTCACGGTCGCTTTCGACAGGTGCTACGTCGTGCATCTTAGAGGCGAAGAGTTCATACTCGCGGGGCCCAGGTGGAGAGCACGGTCCATCAATCGGTACATTATGACAAATGGCGGCTAATCTGGGCTCGGATGGGATAGACTCCCCGTTGACTTCGCTAAAAGCACGAGACAGCATATCAGGCTCGACATTTAATTTGCCTGGGACATGTTTGACAGTGAGATCGTAATTCTGAAGTGCGATCACCCATCGGATGAGCATGTTAGAGGTGTACTGCATTTTATACAGGTACGTTAGTGCTTGGTGGTCAGTACAGCATGCGAAATGCTTGCCCCATAGGTACGGACACCAGTGGGTGACAGCCCAGACCACAGCACAACACTCTTTCATGGTCGCACTATAACGACGCTGGCTTTTTGAAAAGCGGTGACCATAATACGCGATGGTGTCAAGATCGGAATCGGAGCTACTTTCGCCTGCGCGTTGAGCGAGAAATGCTCCTACTCCTGCTTCTGACGCATCGGTATGGACAATAAATTCTCGAGTAAAATCTGGATATTTAAGGACCGGCGCAGAAGCTAGGGCACGCTTCGTGCGAGCAGAAGCTTCACGTTGCCCGGGTCCAAAAGCCTTCTTGAAAGCGGTATTTTTGACATGATCCTTACGAGTGAGTTCAACCAACGGTGCTGTTATTTCAGCATAACCGTCTATTTAACGGCGGACGTAGTTGAGTGTACCTAAGAACCCGCGATTAACTTTGATACACTCAGGCTCAGGCAGTGCTAAGAAGACTTTGACACGGTCGGCACTGATTAAAATGTTTTTTTCCGAAATGTCATGGCCAAGATACTCGATTTCTTTCTGACCGAATTGAAGTTTGGTCGGTTTCAAAGTTAAACCGGCTGCCTGCGACGCTGAGAATATTTGCTCAAGGGATTTCAGGTGAGCTTCGAACGTAGAATTAAGACAAACAATATCGTCCATGTACGTAAGAATACCCGACTCAGGACCAAGGTGGCCAAGAGTGACAGACATCACGCGTTGAAACAACCATGGGGCCTTACAAACTCCAAAAGGCATACGTTTGAAACAAAACTTGCCGGTCGGAGTGACGAATGCTGTCCGGTCGATGTGCTCTTCTGCGACGGGTAGTTGCCAGAACGCGCTGAGAACATCGGCTGTAGAGATGAATTTGACGCCTCCGACTGCATCCAGACAGGAATCTAGGTTCGGAAGGGGCCAGCACTTGCGGACAATGTGACGGTTGAGGGCATGACGATAATCAACATAAAAAACGAGGGCTACCGTTCTGCTTTGCGACAAGCGTACACGGGCTACCCCACGGGCTGGGACGTTCTTCGATGATGCCCCATTCAGGCATATTGTGAACACATTTATCAATGACAGCTTTAGCTCGAAGGTTGGCACGGTACGGGGGACGATCGATAGGACGGATGTCTGGGGGCAAAGGAAATGTTGCTTCTGCATTGGTGCAACGACCTAGCTCTGACATTGACAAGGCAAAGACAGGACGTACCGGACGCACAAATCTAGGACAGACTTTCTAGTCAGACGTAAGCTTACTGTTAGTAAAAGCTTTGGACAGGGGACCTTCAACCTCGGATTTGGCTTGAGCGACTTCATCAGCTGATGTAGGAGTTTTCGCAACGGCATTAACGTGCTATTGATCAGGCGTCACTACGTACACAGTGAATAACTGACCAAGACACAAAATAATATGTAGCGCAACCCCATCAGAAGACGGGTTTGCAATTTGCACGGCTACTGAACCGTCAGCAGCATGCCAAGTAGCAAGAGTGCGAGCGACAATGATTTTCTCGAACACTGACGAGCTATTAGACTCAAAACGCTCAAGCTCAGACATGATTAGGGGTTCTACCACGACACTAGAACCGTACACGGGGGGATAATCAGTAAAAGCTGCGACAAGGGCCTCTTGTCTAGGTTTAAAATCGACAAGTTCATGCAACCTGACATCAACTCCTTCTGCATCATGATGGACAACAGCGACGGACAGGTTATGGTCGCTAGAGACAGCGGAGGGATCAGCGGAGCGAGAGGCGGGGTTGCTAGTACGATGAACTGCTGGAATAGAATCACCAGTAGAAGGAAAAGACACTACTTGGTTTTCCCAATCAAGAACAGCTCCGACAATATACGTGACACTGTTATCAAGGAGTATTGAATCGGGACCAAGAGACGATACAAGTAACGCTTCGACATCGTGAGTAATCGTACCAAGGGTGAGTGAAAAAACAACAAACCCTAAGACATTCAACGGCGAACCATTCGCTGCTCGTAAGGCAACGGTGGTCGGCGGGACAGGTTGGATAATGACAGAATGCAAGGTTGGGTGTGACTTCAACCATGCATGAGAAACTACAGACACATCAGTAGCAGTATCCGCAGGTATTGCGGGTACTGGATAGTCTTTTACAGAGCCAGAAATCTGCACCCTGCGAGACGAAAAGAACTAGGAAAAAGGATGGCGTTTGTATGCCAGCATCGAGCTGTGCCACGCAGTTGTCTTCTTCTTATTATTTTCTGGGCGAACATCACCCATGACACTCAGGCTCGTGTGGCGTGGCTGCTGAGTACTACGATTACATTCGGACACCCACGCAGACACCGGGGTATCATCAGCAAACATCACCCGCTTGCGCGGACGGAGTGAGCTGGATACCTGACTACTTCGACCTGAGACAGGCAAACAAGGGTCAACTCGGTGACTGATTCTACCGTCGACAAGGACATTCGGTACGGGACACTCAGTACCTACTGCTACTGTTGCGACGAGTTTCCTCTTCGCGCTAACCTCGCCTACCGGACAGGTAGCAAGGTGGGTCCCAACCGCAGGTAGCGCTGCAACAGCTGGGCTCCGTCAATTGTCATTGCCACGGGTGCTACTTACCTGGCTCCTGCTGTCGTCTTCAGCATCGTCGTCGTCCTCGTCGTCGTCGTCGCGGTGGTGGCGGCGAAAACGGCGAGAGTTGCCGCGGGGGGAAGTCGACCTGTCGCGCTTCGAAACATGGTTGTTTTCGCGGCGTGACCGCATGTCGCGTGCCTTTTGCAGGCACGTGGACTCCCAGTGTCCTACTGGTTTGTCGCACCTATCGTAGGTGCAGTGGGGGCCGAGTTTGCGTTGGTTGTTCCCTCGCTGTATTTCCTGCTGGTGCGGCTGCTGACGACTGCCCTGCTGCTGACGGCTCTGCTGGCGTTGCTGCCTTTTCGGGGACTGCAACTGACGGACAGAAGCGCGGTTTGGGACAGGCATGAATGACATGGCACTTATAGTGGCGACCCCACCAGTGAGGCGTGCGGCCTCATGACGGCGAACGCGCTCGACAGCTTCTTTAAAAGAAGAAAATGTTTTTTCCCCACTTTGCAACAATTGCAATGCGGGTGGCAGACTGTGTTGCCACAGTGTGACAGTTATCGCTGCCCAAGGCGCATTCTTCTACTGAATTAGAGGGCATGAGTATATCGAGAAGAGCTAATTTGAGCTCCTCCCACAGGTGGAAGGTAGGGCAAACGAACCGGGATTACTCGTGTTCTCAGCATTGACAACGTTGGCACACCAATCAATCCTTCCTGACATTGGTTGTTGATATAGCGTAAGACAAGGACCATCGCAAATAAGTGACAGATGCTCAGAGGCAAGATTATCCTCGAATTTCTCGTCGTGCGGAGCTACGACATTCGCTCGGAAACCAACAACGAGGCGAAACTGAGACAAGACCTCTGCGACATCAATATCGACAATACCAGTTAAGCGCGGTAGGCTACGTACGTCATTAGGCGTGGAAGTGGCAGCTTTCGGTGCGGACAGCACTCCTGCGTACGTAGGAACTGGTTGGACAGGGAGAGGGTTCAAGGGGTCAGGCTCGGACAAAGTGGCAGACGAACTACCTGCAACACTCAGACTTGCCAGTTGTTGTAGCATGGAATAATGTTGGCCTGCCAGCTGGCTGATTTGCCACTTTCCCGAGCCCCGCTCCAGAAGACGCCCACAGGGTCTACGGTCCCTGCTTCGTCTTTTAACACGCTAACCCACGTGCCTCAGGCTACGTCTGCCCCAGTGGCACAGGAAGAAGATTCGACACTACGCGACGGGCCAGTGGTGACGCCACGGCCTCCAGCCTGATCAGCTGGACGCTATTCTCGTAAATTTACTGAAGAATCGCGCCTCTCGTCAAGCAGAAACAACTCAGAGCCTCTGCCCCTTCGGGCGCAGTTAGAGCAGTTTTCTTGCGATTATACGCCAAAGAGCGAAGAGGCCACGACGCGAGAATCCGAAGTTCGGACTCGCGTCGTGCTCCCGAGGCCTGGTGTTCCTGAAGGGAGCACTACAGGCCCGAAGAGCCGACGACTGGTGTTCCCAGAGGGGAACATTGCAGACCCAAATGCCCAACGAGGCTACCGACGGGTTGGCACCGTCGGTGTTGGACTCTTTTTCGGGTGCAGCGAGGGCGGCTTCTTACGAGTTTCCGCCAGCGAGTGAGGAGGACCCGAGGCGAGAAACCCCAGGTTCGGACTCGCATCTTGCTCCCGAGGCCTGGTGCTCCCTCAAGGGGACATTACAGGCTTAAAGAGCCGAGGACTGGTGTTCCCAGAAGGGGACATTGCAGACCCACAAATGTCGAACGAGGTTATCGACGGGTTGGCACTGTCGGTTTTTGCCATTTTTCGGCAGCAGTTAGAGCGGATTCTCGCGCTTTTCCGCCAACCAGCGAAGAAAGGCCCGAGGCAAGATACCACGGGTTCGGATTCGCGTCGTGCTCCCGAGGCCTGGTTTTTCCGAACGGGGACATTGCAGACCCAAATTCCAACACGGCTTTTGACCCTTCTCTCGAATACTCCACAGACAAAGTAGTGTTATTTTGGCAGCCCCCATCCTATTTTGCACCGTGGTCCCCTTCGTCGTTTGCCGTGGACCGCGTGCCATATTGTTACGCGGAGCAATACATGATGCCCAAAAAGACCAGGCTTTTCCAAGGCCATCGAGCAGTGGGGCTCATCATGTCGTTCGCCTAGTCCAAGCACGCGCAAAGGCATCGATCGAGGCGTGTGCAACTTTGACTCCGGTGTTGGGGACAGGGAGAAGCAAAACGCCATGTTATCAGGCACCTACGCCGAATTCACGCAGAATCCAGCCATAAACAAATCACTTTTCGAGTTCTGACAACAAGCTTCTGGCTGAATGCAGCCCTCTGGACCCAGTGTGGGGCATTGGTCTCCGGACGGATGGTCCTAGGGCCAACAACCCATGCCAGGGGAAAAGAAAAGCTTGCTCGGTGAGGCACTTTCTGCCGTTCGCGAGGATATTTGCGACAATGAGACCGGGTCGGCGCACCCGGCCTCCTGCACTGCGAATGCAAGAACCAAGAAATCTTGTTCGCGCCGCGACCGGGCCGTTCACAGCGGCCAGCGCTCGCAAAGCTTCCCCTTCGGCGTTTCCGACCTATTTCTCGGGTTCGTTAGCCAATACAAAGCCGTGAAGTTTTGGAGATAGCTTCTAGCGTCGTCCCTGGCCGTGCGCTGTCAGAACACTGCCCCTGTTTTGTCGAGGGTACTGCGACGCTGGACGACATTTTGTTCACCATGAAAATCGCATATATCAGTCAAGCAACGCTCGACTCGGAGAGGCACTGAACTCCCCTAGATTTCGGGACCGGCAGCATTGCTTGGGTTTCCAAACGCCTCCGACGGTACTGTGGGGAACAAAGTTCCGCATATCCTCCGGCTACAAAACACAGGAGAGCATTGGCGAAGTGGGGATCCTCAATGCACTAGTCCAGCGGTAGGTTGAGTTCGTCACCGCGTTCGATTGCACACTCGAGTACGGCGAAGGCAGCGCCAACGGCATCGCCGATTTTTCCGGCCTGTTTTCCAGAGCCTGTTACGGAGTACGACCGCAGTGGCTTGATAAGCTTCAGCCTCGTGGGGTTGCCAGGCCCCAAGCCCGTTGGAGATAGCGGTATCTACCTGCTACGGAACCGCGGGCTGCGCGCTCCCTCCTCGCCGATCCCAGGGGTCGGTTTGGGTGGACTCGTGCCCCTCGTAGAAAGCACTGCCTTGGGTGGGCTCGTGCCCCACACCAAAAGTACTGCTTTGGGTGGACTCGAACCCCTCGCCGAAAGCACTGTCTTGGGTGGGCTCGTGCCCCGCACTGAACATGCTGCCTTGGGTGGGCTCCCTGTCAGCTCTACCGCATTTAACGATTTTTGCACACACGAGCCACGTAGAAGGATTGACGGCCTTTCTGCTTTCCCGGGGAGATTCGTCGCTCGTGTTTCTGCCTCCTTCGCCACTACCGAAGGCTGTACCCGCCGCGGGTCATTTTCGCCTGCCGCTGACACCGTTTTCACTTCGGCTTTTGCCATACCCATCGAGGGCGGCACGGGCTCCGCAGAAGCCCTGGCTGCAGCGACGCCCATCGCACAGCCGACCTATATATCCCGGAGTTCTACAGAGGAGACGGCCCCGCCGCGACCACCGGTTCGACTGTGTTCGTCTCCGCCTTGCTTGGCGCTCCAGCCCCTCCGTCGTCGACGACGCGCCGACGAACAGCAACAGCAACGGGTAATGCACCCCCGCTGTAGATTATGGATTTGGGCCCGGCGGGGCCCCTCGTCCATCTTCCAGGCGAGGTACAACCCCGCCGCGAGTCCCACGGCCGCGACCGGCTCCGCCCGCCGCCGCGACCCCTGCTCTTGTCGACTCGCCGGTCCGCACGGTGCCACTACCGTCCGACGGCGACCACGCAGACCCAATAAGGGAACTCCTCTCTTACGGCTCACGCCTTCTCCTGGTGACACGCCGACTGCATATACAAGGTCGGACGCCCGCGGCAACGCTGCTGAATTGCGATTCGCCGATTCCGTCGCGCGTTATTCACATGACAATTGGAAGCGAGAGCAGAACGCTGAGCCGACGTGCTACGCCATGATGCGTTACGTTTTTATCGGCCGGCCATCGGTCCTGCCGCCCGACTTTTTGGCGTGCTACCTCTCGCACAAGCGTCCATCCCTCTCAGACCTCAAGGAGCTGACGGGTAAGGGTCGACTACATACAACCGACGACGACATCGTCCTACTCGTCCGTAACCCGACACTGCCACCAACAAGGTCTGACAAACCCAACTCTGTGAGGCGAGCTCCTTGCTTGCTAAACGACGAGCCAGTTCGCATCTACGTTCCCCTGCCCATGCGCCCTTGGATCATGCAAGCTTGTCACTCGACGGCCTCTTGTCACCTTGGCACCACGCGCACGTTGCGCATGCTGGAGCGGTTTTATTGGTGGATTGGCATGAATGTGTGCACCCGGTGGTGGCTTCGCCATTGCTTGAAGTACCAAGCGCGGAAAAGCCCATGGCTGACTGTCCGCTGGCCCATCATCTCAATGCCTCTACCGGAAGGTCCAGGTGCCGCCGTCAGTGTTGACTAATTCGGCCCGTTCCGGTCACTCCGCGAGGCAACACCGACATCCTGCTGTTCACCGATCGCCTCAGGCGTCGGGCCGACATGTTCGACGTCACTGCCACTGAGTTCATCGCGGAGGGTACAACCAATATCCTGGTGAACCAATAATCACCTTGTGGGGGTGCCCGCGCACCGTACTCTCGGACAACGGACTGCAGTTCTGCTCCAAGCTTTCACAAGCTGCATATCAGCTGTTGGGTGTGCACAAGCTTGCTATCTATCATCCCAACTGTAACGGGGGCGTTGAGCGAGTAAACCACACTATAGCCCAAATGCTGGCTATGGTCGTCAACGAGCGACAAGACGATTGGGACTTGCATCTGCCTCACGTAGAATTGGCTTACAACAATTCCGTTAGCGCGGTGACGGGTCTGGCGCCCAACTAGGTCCACATGGGCAGACTCCCACGGCTCCTCCTGACGGCTTTCGACCGCACTGGTGTCGTGGGACACCAGAGTCTGGCCCGTGACCACCTGGCCTACTGCGACTTGGACACCAACCGGCAAAAGCACGCGAACGACATTGTCCGCCCACACCACGCCCTCACCGTTTCCCGTGTTGACCGCAGAAACTCCGCCCTCGCCGACGCGCTGCGTCCAGCACCTAACTTCGCTGTGGGTGGTTGGGCATAGGTGTACAATTCCGCCTCTACCATCCACCAGGGTGTGAAGGCAAACACCGACGCCAGGGTACTCAAGGCCACACTCGCGTTCAACTGGACGGGCCCGTACAAGATTCTGGCAGTCGGTTCCTGCTCCGCCGCCGAGACCCCGGACGGTTCGCCGCTCGGGAGCAACCTCCTCTATTTGGATCTCCCTTCCGGCCTGCCCGGTTCGGACGCTCGTCGGCGTGTGGCTATCGAGCGCTTCCAACCCTGCGCCAACCGCCACGACAGTGGGGACATGCCCTAATACCTACCGGCGGGGCTGACGCAGTACGTGCTCAACAACTTTTCCAAGAAGTCCCCGCCGTACCACGTCACTCAAGACAACGTTTCGACTCCCCTCCAACGGCTGGAGGTGGAGCAGATCACTGGCCATCAGTCGGTACGGGGGCGAGGTGGCGTCATCGCGGTGCTATACAAGACGCATCGGGCGGGACTCTCCAAACCTTCCTGGGAGCGGGAAATGGACCTCCACCTCTCCCGCTCCCACATCTTGCGTTATTGAGCCGGAACCCCGGACCAGCACCGCCAAACCAACCGCCTCTACCGCCAAATGCGGATCGGGGCGGCACAGCGCGAGCTCTCCCGCAACAACGGGGAACGTTTCCTAGCGCCGGGCTACGCCTGTGTTCCCCGCGCCGATTGGCTCCGTCGCTACCACGACACAGTACTTCCTAAGCGAGCCCACTTTTGGTACAAGGGAGACGATGGGTTATGGTGGCTTGGGAAAATCAGCGCGAGCACCACCGAGGACAAGGTATACCTGGTCCGCTTTCTGGACGACCCGGGACCGATTAAACTTCCTCTTCCGCCGGCCCGCTACACGACTTCGATGGGAGCCGTACGAGGCTCTTGGTGCCTGCAAGTTCACATCGCCAGTGCGTTTCCTCTTGGTATCCAACGTAACGTAGATGAATCTCGGGGCGCGGTCGTGGCCAGTTGACTTTCAAGCCGCCACCGCTCCTCGATAGTTCTTTATTTTTTTGGAGTTAAGAGGTTTGAGTCTTCGTCTTTGGGTTAACGTAGTGTCCTGAAAGTCTTCGTCGGATTTTGGGGCGGTTCTTCCCATTACTTTTTTCGTTTGGTCCTGCCGAACCCCCTGCTCAGTGCTGGGCCAGGGTTCGGGTAAACCGCCGCTATCTAAGGCGCAGGGCTGTCGCTTTTTCGTCATTGTTTGATTTCGCCCTGCCGACGCCCTCCTCAGCCCAAGGCCGGGGGGCGACCAGGGTACCCTGTTCGCGCGTAACGTGGTACAGGGCTATGTACGGGTCTGTGTGTCATCTTTTATATTTTGCGTGTTGTATTTGTTCTACTTTGTTTTTTCGTCTAAACCCTTCCCCCCCTAGCGGGGCTGTATGTGTTGCACCTTCCATCCCGGGTATTTGTCGTTTCCTCGTCTAACCCCACCCCTTGCCGATGGCCCGCGGGAGGTTTTTCGCATGACTTCTCCCTTGTGTTGGCGCCTGTGTTCCCCTCCATATCGACGAGGGCTCGCCTCGCCATAGTTCCTTATCTGTGGTTGCTTTGCCGTAGAGCCTTTCCTGCCCCCCCCCGCCACACCGGCGACATGCGGCAGGTTCTAGAGCCTTTTCCGGTTCCCCCCCCGCCACGCCGGCGGCACGCGGCAGGGTGTTTAATGGGTGACTTTTGCCTTGTTGTAGAGTCTGCGCTTCTTTTAACTGCTTTGCTTCGCGTGTTCCTGGCTCCATAGCCAGACGGTTAGAGGTGTGGGAGTGGGTTTTGAGGAGCCGCCTCTTCTACTCATGGTCTAGTTCGTAGAACCGGAGTTTCCCCGCATCTCCCATATTTCTGCATATGCGACTCGTCAGGGTGGGCTAGTGTTAAGATACGGCCTCGAACGGCCTGTAATTATCCGAATTTATTCGGATGCGTTTCGTATGATTAGGTTGACGTTTTATATTCAGGAAAGTTAGGAATAGATCGGAGGCACGTGCCTCCGATATCAGAAGCTATCCGGGGCTCTGGTGGGATCGAATAAAGCAACGTCTCTACGAAGGAAAAGAAAGAGAGTACTCTCCGAGGACCTGCTCAATTGGCAAACCTGCTGGGGACACTCTGTCCCCACCTATAACCTTACAGTAGGTATCATAGTAGTGCATTTATTTATTGAATTTCGGTATAGGTACACGTACATACATACATGGATATAGACGTAGCAAGCGGACGCATGACTAAAACGAGAAGGAGGTAGTAGTGGTTACGATTACTGCCACAGAAAAATCCACACAGCAGCATTGCGAGTGGCTGAGTCCCCGGGCATCGAGGGTGGTATTATACAAGTTCGGACAAATCGACATGACTTGTACTCTCGTGCAAGCAATATATTTCGCAGTAGTTACATGCGAGTAAGACCACACACAGCGATGCTCTATCACACACAATATGTGTTTTGTCTATGACATACTTTATGGCATGGAGCGAGGGTGCACCATACACTTTCGACACAAAAAACAAGAGGAAAAAGAATCGTTCCTCCTGTTGTTAAGCTGCGCCACGCGAAAGTCGTAGTAAGTAGACAGTATCCACGGAAGAAACCAGTGAGTGGCATGCATTGGTCCCGGTATCGCATCATTTTTTTGGTATTTTTTCCCCCGAGAAGACTCTTCCAAAAAAGAGACATATAGGCTGTGTGCTTTGTTGTTGCTGTGGTCCCTGACTCCGTTGCTGTAATCGTTTGCCGGTCAAGTGCAAGCGGTCGTGTTGGTACGTAACTGACAAATAAGTTTGTGTTGCTTCGTACTTGACGTGCTCCTTGCTGCTGGTTGCTGATTGATCATCTCTTTTAGTGAGTTTTGTTTTTTTTCGGCACACTTCTACTTTCCAGCTTCTGGACATACAAGCCGTGACCACAGATGTCCTCCTTTCCCCCCCCCGGTTATTGCCTTCATTTTTTTTGGCGCATAGGGTTCAGCACTCACTGATCGTCGATTTTTCATCGAACGTTGTTAACTCGCGCTCTCGCGCTTTCTGCAAGTCAATTAGTGCACAAGAAAAGGGCCCACGAAGATGTATACGAGTACGAACTAGAGGGGGGATTCGAACTCACGAAATCGACCTATATCAGGCTCGAGGATAACCTGATACGCCACCGGGACAGTGAGTGATATAGAGCCGGTCGCGTAGTCTAGTGGGGTTAAACTATTAATACCATTAGTAACGTTGGTCCTTGAGTTAAATAACCACCGTGTTGTGAGCTTTGTTGACTTTATTTACTTGCAGAAGTAAACGAGAAAACAAGGATCAAATAACTGCTGAAATCACCTAGCAGCGTTAGTAGGTACAATTCGACGCGAATCGTCGAGGGAAGAAAATGCTGAATTCTTCTCGCGATAAAAATTAGGGCATGTACCGTAGTGGGGATGGGGGAGGGGAGCCCGCTATATGACCCCGGATCTGAGTCACTATATGACCCCGGATCTGAGTTATACTACTGGGAGGGCGAGGGTAGTGCGAGCATCACAATAAATGGGATGGGAAAAAGAAAAGAAGTGAAGTGTATTACTGATGCTGTAACAATACGATACCCAAGCAAGTTGCACCGATCGACTCGATCTGGACCGACTGCTGTATATTATGCAATTGGTCCACGTACAACTTCTCTAATCACAGGCTAATATGAGATGATAGTCATTGAACTTGCTGAACTTCTTCGTGAGTGGTGTTTCCTCTATCCACGAACCCCGGCCGAGCCGATCGATCGAAGGTTGGGTTACTCTGTGGGGGAGGTATCGAGGCAGGGGGTCAAATGAAAAGTCCGCGTACCGCGGGGTTGGGGTATACGAATAAAAATTCAGCAGTAGCGCGAGTTGCCCCATTTTTTTCTAGTTGAAAATACCTTGAAGGATTTCTGAACCGGGCTTGGACCCTGTTCTGTGGTGCTGGCGTTGTAGACGAACCTCAGCTAGCTGAGGCTCCCACACCGTGCGGTGTGGTGTCGACCCGGGAAAAGTCGGTTTTCGTCCCCGGTTTGTTGGAGTTGCTTGGGTATGGAAGGATTTCTGGAACGGCGATGGGGCCCTATCCTCATCGGGTGCGTCGAAACGCACCCCGCCCGTTTGCTGGTCTATCTCCTCCCCGGTTGTCCCTGGCTCTACGAGCTGCACAGCCACTCAAGACGATAAACCAATGTGAAAAATAGATGATTGTCGCACCATCGTGCGGGGCTGTGTCGACCCGCGGGAGAAATCGGTTATCGTCCCCGGTTTCTCAGGGCTTCTGGAAAGGGCACAGGACTCTAAACCCTCTCATGGTGGCGTTGCCCTTATGTCCGAACCCCAGCCAATCAGCGGTAATCGAATATGGTTGGAGTTCCACGTCGTCCGGAGTGGTGTCGACACGGGAGGTCATCGTCATCGTTTCCATAGTTTTGGAGCTGTAGAGATTCGGGGGATTCATGAATCGGGGATGGGACCCTATCTTCCCCGCGTGCGACAGAAATGCCGCCCATTGATGGACCTCTATCCGCCTAGGACAGCGCTGTGGAGCTCGAACCAAACAGCGATTAGCCAATGGGATTGCGGTTTTCTCACCGTGCAAGGTGGTGTCAACCCGAGAAAGCTCGGTTTGCTTCCCCGGTTGATGGAAGTTTTAGAGATGTGGAACGACCTCTAGACCGGGGATGGGACCCTATATCCTCTCGAAGTGGAGCTGGCTCAACATGCGAAACATGGCCAATCAGCAAGTCGGCCGGTGGGGTTGGGATTTCCATACCGTGCGGAGAGGTATCATGTGTGGATGGATTCCGATCCCGGCAGGTGACCCTATCGTGCCCGGGTGGCGCCTAATTTGTGTATGAGTCCTGTCCAGTGAGCGATCAGACGAAACTGACATGTTTTATTTTCGTCTAGTAAAAGGCGAGTCTGAAGTAGTTAGCTGTCAAAATCGAAAGCGCTGTAGTCGCGTACTGTATCTACAAGAAGTGGGCGATCCACACAGCTAGCAACAAGCAGCAGCATTGCAATAATATTCGAGGAGTTGAATGACGACGGCACTCATACCACCGTGTTTAGCGCCTAAAACAACGTCAGCACGTTTCTCCACGATCAGACAACACACAGTCGATCTGGGAGGCTCGGGCCAAGATGATACGATTATATCATGCATTGTATATTTCAGAAGCTGGCTAAGTGCGCGTCTCTCAGTGGCTACGAAGAGAACACGCAGCGGACATGGCCAGTCACCTCACTGGCCCCGGATGCTTGATTGAGTTAAACTATCATAAGAAACGCACTCGAGATGTTTCGTCGCCAGAATAAAGGGTCAGTCGGCGTGTGGTCGGATTTATCCGATCAAAATCTGATGAATGAAGCTCGGAATCGGACTCATTAAAAAAACGGTAGCTATTAATAGCAGTATATTGTCATGATTGTTAGTCTCTATCGAACTCTTGGCATTACCTTACATACTGTACGTGCAGAGTATGATTGTGTGTGGTGTAATAGAGTGTCAGTATAGCTGGCAATAGATTCGGTAAGATAGTCCGCAGAGTTACGGTCTATTGGCCACAAGAAGATTCTCTAAAACGGAATATTCTGAGTGGAGAGGACAACCCGTAGAATCTAGCTAGCTTATACAACAAGAGCGTTCTCGGTAATGGAACGTTCCTCCTCTGGACAAGATAGGTAGAAGTAAGCGCGTTAAGCGCTCATGGGAATATAGAACACCTAGGAGAAAGTTCCTTGTACGTTCCATAGATAAAGGTCCAGAAGAGTGCACAGCAGCAATGCTGGAGGGTGAAGCGAACTCTGTGAGCCTCACCCTACCCCCATGCTCTCACTCCTTCTCCTTTCCTGTCTCCTCGAGCTTCTCATAGCTCAACGCCAGTAATAAGAAATCAACAAAGAAGAACCAGTGCTGTCTCCAAGCGAAGCTGATACCCCTGCGCCCTTTCCCTCTCACCATCGCGCACCACGACTCCATCACAATTTGGCGTCGTCGGCAGGACGTGCGCCCTTTTGGTGGCAACGTTGGGCCCGCGAACGACGGTTTCCCACTCGCTGCCACGGTGATGACAGCACCACTGTCCCTGAGCTCGAGGGACACCCCCGTCCTACAGACGGAAGACTCGCGATCACAGTCGACCAGAACATGCTCTGAGCACCCTGCCCCGTCATCCTCGCCGGCTTCACGCTATGCGTGGACACATGTGGTGACTTTGTTTACTGTACCAAGTATTGAATCAAACAACTCGAAGTGCTGCCCTGCCCTACCCGAAGCATGGGTGCCGGCGAATGCAGGCACCCATGCGGAGCCCTTGTACCTACTAAGATTCATTCCCGCTCCATAAACCTTCTTTTTCCCCCGTTCCCTCTTGTTCAAACGCCCCGTCTAAAATCGAAATCGGCCAGAGTAATAAACACTGCAACGCAATTGATACCGAGTCATTACCTTTCTAGCCATTCATGACGTAGCTTTGATTGACCCCCCCCCCCCCCCACCCCCCACCCAACGCCCCCTCCTTCTCCACCACCTGCACCATCGCCTAGAACTAGAACCACGCGCATAGCAAGCTCCTACATCTATGCGACCTAAACCTGTTAAAAACCCTTTCGCCCCTCCCCCCCCAAACCCCCTCTTTTCCCCTCTTTTTCCCCGCTCCCTCTTGCTCTAACGCCCCACCTAAAATCGAAATCTGCCAAAGTAATAAACCTTCCACGCAGTTGATATCACCGCATTATCTTTCTAGCCATCCATGCCGTTGCTCCAATTCATCCGCCCCCCCGCCCCCCCCCCCCTCCAACGCCCCCTCCTCCCCCACCACCCGCACCACCGCCTAGACCTAGCACCACGCGTATAGCAAGCCTCTACATCTATCCGACCTAAAGCTGTCAAAAAGCCTTTTGCTCCAACCCCCCCCCCCCCCCCCCCACCCCCTCGAACACTCCGCACTCTCCTCACTGGTTGTACGACTTACAGGATATACATGATAAACTGGTGCATTCCTTCCAAAACCGTCAGGTTCGTCCCCTTAACGGATTTACAGTTTCCACGCAAAGATTGAGTTGCCCCGCCCGTTTCCGCCCCCTCCCCCTCCCCCCCCGCTCCCTGTTGTTCAAACCCAGGCCCACACGCCCTAAAAAACTCCGCCCTCTCCTCACCGGTTGTACCACTTACAGAATATACTTGTTAAACTCATGCATTTCCTTCCACAGTTTTCAGATTTTATCCCCCTCAAAAACGCGTTTTATAGTTTCCGCGCACAGACTAACTAACATCACCCTGTTGACCCTCTGATAGGCAACACTGAAATTCCAAGGGGAGTCGCCGACCTATACCCTTAGTGAGGACACACAACCCGTAATACGCGCGATCGGAGTACATATCACACACAGCTTGCAAACATGAGTTTCGACAAAATCTTCGATCTCACAGCTGGAGTGTATTTTTATTTTTACAAGGGCGCCGCATGGGCGCCGGCATCGCCGGCGCCCATGCTTCGGGTAGGGCAGGGCAGCACTTCGACAAGTTAAGATGTAGCTGTTCGATTTGGGATTCATTGAACTTTAAAGTAATGCCAAGAGTTTAATACGAACATGGGATTATGAAGGTCATACTTTGACAGAAGAATAACGTAATATTACGAAGAAGGCAAGGATAGGCGAAACACACTGTTAAATGCGCCGTCAAGTAAAAGTTGGCGTCTATCAAACAAAATTACCGAAAAGAGTATTGAGAACCTGCGTCGCCTCTAGGCGAAACGAATGAGGCCTTGGCATTAATGAAGAGACTGCACTGCTGTCCCCGTGGCAATGGAGGTACGAAGTCGACAGGATGCAAAGAAGGTTTGCATCAAACGTCGACATGGGGCTATGTCAGCCGGCGAGGTTTTAGAAGAATATAGCTTTGTTTGTTACGTAAAGGCTGTCGCATTGATTGGTCTGCGTGGTCGCGGGCGAGGAGGAAAACGAAGGAGAGGAGAGCGATCTCTCATTGCGGCGGCGTTGTCTAAGATTGGTGCGGGGATGGCTTTGCTCGTACGGGAGGTTGGCGTAGCGCTTTTTCTCTGTTTTTTCTCGGGAAGGCGGGATATGTGCGTCTGCTGTCTTTGCTTCGCGGGTGCTTTCACGTTGTCGAAATCGGACGCGTCCCCTCAATACATAATATCCGAAGTGGCTCTACCATGACGGCTGCTGACAGTGCCGTGCGTATTTCCTAGGGACTAACATATTATTTACTGGTAGTAATAATATACCTTTGCAACATTTGTTTTTCTTCATCCCATTTATCATCCTCGCGCCACTCTCGCGCTCCCTCCCAGTAGTAACTCAGATCCGGGGTCACACAGCGGGCCCTCCTCCTCCCTCCCCACTTCATCACGTGCCTTCATTTTTACCGCGAGGAGAATCAAGCATTTTCTTCCCTCGTCGACTCGCGTCGAATTGTACCTACCCACGCTGCTTGGCGCTCTCAGCAGTTGATCCTTTCTTTTTTTTTTTTTTGCAAATAAAGTCAAATAAATCTCATCGTGGTGGGTGTCGAACTCAAGGACAACCAAACAAACGTTAGTAGTATTCGAGGGTAAAACCACTAGACCACCGGGGCGGCCGGCTGACAATTGATTAAAACAAAACAGGATATTTGCATAGAGATTACATTCCCCCATATTCGTATGATATTACGATGGTTGACGCCGCGTTACGTACCCAGCGAGGCGTTGCCTGTGCAGTGGTGTCAGTCAACATTATTATTTACTGGTGGAGCCTGTGTCCTGTGACCACGGACTTGATTATACGAGTTAATGTGAGAACAACAACAACAACTACTACTACTGCTCTTGAAGCTCGGAATTCGAAAACAGCGTACCAGGTATATTATTATAAAAATTAAAATATACTCCAGCTGTGAGATCGAATATTTTGTCGAAACTCATCTTTGCAAGCTGCGTGTGATACTCCGATCGCGCGTATTACGGGTTGTGTGTCCTCAATAAGGATATAGGTCGGTGACTCCCCTTGGAACTACGGTGTAGCTATCAGGGTCAACAGGGTGATGTTAGGCAGTCTGTGCGCGGAAACTATAAAACCCGTTTCTGAGGGAGACGAAATCTGACAGCTGTGGAAGGAAATGCATCAGTTTATCAAGTGAATCCTGTAGGTCGAATATCCGGTGAGGGGAGGGCGGAGTTTTCAAGGGCGTGGGGCCTGATTTTGATCAAAAGGGGGGCGGGAGGGGGGGAGGGGGGAGGGGACGTGTGGGGCAGGTCAATTTGTGCGTGGAAACTATAAAAATTGCTTGTGGGGGAGGGGGGGGAATGTGGCGGGGGGGGGCGGGGGCGGGGGGGGGGGGCTTTAGGTCGCATAGATGTAGGGGTTTGCTATACGCGTGGTGCTAGGTCTAGGCGATGGTGTGGGTGGTGGGGAAGGAGGGGGCGTTGGGGACGGGGGTGGGTGGGAATTTCAGCAGCGGCATGGACGGCTCTGAAACGTTAACGAGGCGATATCCAGGGCGTGGACGTGTTTATTACTCTGGCGGATTTCGATAGTAGGTGGGGCGTTTAAGCAAGAGAAAGCGGGGGAAAAAGAAAAAAAAGGCGGGGGGGGGGGGGGGGGGGGGGGGGGTTTGAAGAGGTTTACGTCACATATAATATTAAAGTCAAGGATTTGGTGGACACTGATGTTCGCAACATTGTGTGTGATCCTCCGATCGCGCCTATTGATCATATATGTAGGGGCCTACTATACGCGCGGTGCTGGGTCTAGGCGATCGTGCGGGGTGTGGGGAAGGAGGGGGCGTTGGGGGGGAGGGGGGATGAATGAAAGCTACGTCATAGATGGCTAGAAATATAATGACGTGATATCAATGGCTTATTAGTGTTTATTACTCTGGCCGATTTTATTTTGATTGTAAGTGGGGCGTTTGAACGAACTGGGCGGAGAACAAAGGGGGGGGGGGAAGATGAGTTGGAGCTACGGCATGGATGGCTAGATGGATAATGAGATGATATCAGCTGGCTGGTAGTGTTTACTACTCTGGCAGATTTTGATTTTAGGTGGTGCGTTTAAACAAGAGGGATCGGGGGGGGGGGGGGGGGGGGGCGGGGGGGCGAGCATTTCAATATGTGCGCGGAAACTATAAACCCTTGAAGGGGACGAATCTGACGGTTGCAGCAAGAAGACACCCCTTTATATCACCCGCCTGGTGATGTTTATTTTTCTAGAAGGCTTGATGTTACATGTAGTATGCAACCCAGTGCTTATTATAGGTGTAGTAAACAACGTGTTAAAAGCTTCATAATTTGTTGTTGTACATGGATCTAAAGCTAGAATGTGTCAATCGATTGGTACAGTCATGTAGATACCATTATTTTCTGACATCGCTAATTATAAGAAAGATATGGATATTGCCAAATACAACAGACGAGGTGATGGTCATGCAATGTCACCGCCATTGAGAACGACAGGGAGAGATGCGAATCGTTATTGTTTTGAAAGGAACGCTTAGTGTACACGCGCTCAATTACGTTACTTCGTTAGTCACACTTCGCTTGGCATAGGTTGGGAGGCGATCACGCAGACGGTACGTACGGAATACCTTACGTAATAAGTTGGTAGTGCGGTTTACCGCAATTCTAGCATACCTCTCTGTATCTCCTTTTCACATTATTATTGTCTCACATATATATACGATTTTACGCCTATGGCTTTTGCCGTGCCGATGTGGGGCTCTGAGGTCGCCAAATCCAAGACAGAGATACATCTTATAAATACACCAATCAAGATGACGTGGGCATGCGATGTCACCACTATTGAACGCGAGGGTGACTTTACTTTGTTGAGCATATGCTGCTTCGTTTGGTAGAGGTTGTCAGGCGATCATGCAAACGGCCGGAGGCACGAAATACCCTGCGTAATAGGTTGGTAGTGTGGTCTACCGCAGCATTGCTATTATCTAGTGTACGATTATACGCCCTGTTTTCTCCCCACTGTCGTCGAAGATGTTGTGGTCCTGTCGATGTCACGTCCATGCCTGGTGCTCTTGTTAGTGGTGCTCATGAAGACATGCCCTAGCGTGTAGTAGATGATCGCTGAGTGGTGTTCCTTTCCTTTACATCAAGCCAGGTAGTATATGTCAACGCAACCGCTTGCTTGAAAGCGACAAATAAAATTCCGCACACACCTGATACAGAGGAGACGCGGCCCGAAGATTGTTCAGAATACCGACGGTCAGGAACAGGTTATCGAGCAGCGCACTTCATTTTTACTACCGCTCCTCACTCCACGTAAGACACTACGGGCATGCGTTGGACCCAGTTCGCTGATGCCCAAAACCAATTGCAAAGAAAGGAGGTGATGTGGTGGGCGAATGCTATAGTGATGGGCGCTGCTACGATTACCTCGCTTGCGTTCTTGATGAACCTGTTATTTGGCAACGAGCAGTTTTGACGTATTCTAGGTGTGTGCAAAGACTATATATATGTAGACTATACGATGTTTCTGAGTCGTAGGGACCTCAATTGGGAATCTAGGGTACATTTGTTCTATCTTTTGACTGGGTTTCGTGTGTAGACGTGTATGTGGTTTTAGTGTGTGGACATTCTTGGTTGACGTTGTAGACTTCGCTATCGTGTTGTTTCAGAGTGTTGTTTTCGAATACGTATTATTTTGTGTCCGCGTGGTTGTTTTAGTTGATGTTCTAGGCTTCGTTATCGCGTTGTTTTAGAGTGGTGTTTTTGAACACGTATTATTTTGTGTTTGCGTGGTTGTTGCTATACGTGTATGTTTTGGGTGGTGTTCTAGACTTCGTTATCGTGTTGTTTCAGAATGATGCTCTCAAATAAATATTATTTGTGCCCACGTGGATGTTGTTACACGGCTATTTTCGGGTTGATGTTCTAGGCTTCGTTATCGTGTTGTTTCAAGAGTGGTGTTTTTGAACACGTAGTTGTGTTCGCGTGGTGGTTGCTATACGTGTATGTTTTGGGTGATGTTCTAGACTTCGTTATCGTGTTGTTTCAGAGTGGTGTTTTCAAATACATATTAGTTTGCAGTGGTTGGGGGGGGGCTGTTGTGCATATCCGCAGAACGTATTGATATACGCCGAGAAAACTGCTTCCGGGGTCTAAAAAAGTATATATATGTATATATGCTAAAAATATACTCCGGAGTATATATATTGTTGACCACTACTACAGTTTTGATTGCTGCTGCTGTGTCATTGATTAGTACGCCACGCGTTGACCCGTTCTCGAAAAAAGAACCGCCCAAGGGGAATCCAAAATCCAAAATCGCCCCCGCTATTCTCGGATGTGTTTCTTACCTCCTGTGCGTAGTACGCGTTCACGATCAGGTATAGGGGACGGATATGGAAGGCGTTGGACAGCGCCCTTCGAACAAAGTGACTTAACCGAGAAATCCTACAGCACTGCCCACTGAGCTACTTAATCACTTGACTCAGTCAGTGGGTAGTGCTACTTGACATACATATATATATATATGCTAAACTACCAAAATAACCATTCGTAATGTCGTCAGCGCGCACGCTCGAAAACGACGAATATGAAGGCGGTGAGAATCGAACTCACGACACAGCACAACCCATTTGTCACGTGACTCAGAAGTAACTCAGTGGAATCAAATAAAAGCTAAAGGTGGACCGTTCCGCAACTAATGCACAAGCGGCAAATTAGCGGCAAATGGTAGGAAGTTCAACTTACTAGACGAAAAAGAAGAAAAATCGCGAAAAAGTTCAAAATCGTGTGAGCAGAAAAAACAAATTTGCAAGAAGCAGCTGAAAGGTCAAGAAACAGGCAATATTTCAGTGGTTGTGGTTGTTGTTCTCTCATTAACTCGCACCATCAAGTCCGTGGTCACAGGACAGGCTCCAGTCACTCTGGAGCTGAGGAATACCTTAGGAAAAAACACAAACAACCCAAGGTGGTACACGCACTCGTATATCACAGCTAACGCAATTCATGCCTCCACCAGAAACATATAAAAGTGAAATCGGGAGTCAGTCTACGATGTGCCAGGTCCATACCGGTGCATACGTCTCATTACTCGAAATCGGGAGTCAGTTTACGATGTGCCAGGTCCATACCGGTGCATACGTCTCATTACTCGCGCCTGGAAAAACCGACTATTATTCCGCTTGCCACCCAAGAAAGACTACCACGTATATTACACGTATTAGTAGTATATATCACTACGCATACGCAAGACAGACGCAAGTCAATTGGAAAAAAGAAACAAAGAACAAATAAAAAGAGAAAGGAAAGGAAATGGGTGCATGGGGCCTAGAAAAAAAAAAGAAAAAGACATTTCAGGGGTCTACTCTGGCGAGTCTGCAACCAGAACGGGATGTCACGTGTTTTTCGACGGCCTACAGCAGTACTACAAACGACTTCCGATACACCCACCGAAGCACGGACTACCGGCCAATTACGCGATCGACAGCTGGCCGTGGTTGTCACGTGTCTCTGTGCTGGGGGCCTCTGCGCCCTGCCTCTTGTTTGCTCTTGTTTGGGTAAAACATGCGGTGTGCTCGATGGTCTCACGGCAGCAGCACACCAGAACGTCCGCTCGTACGACGTATCATTCTTACAGGAAATGTAATATTTTTTTCTTCATCAATATGAACATAAAACGGTTGTCATATATTGGACAGAGTGATGCGTGTACGACTAAACTTGCCAACGGCACTCGTACTGCACTTTGAGCTATCTGTTGTGGTTCTGGTTGCTACTAGTTGCTGCAGTATGTGCTAGAAGTTTCGCCCTTCGGCAACTGCTGCTACACCTGCTGTTGTGTGTTTGCCAATGTCGTCAGTTGGCGTTCATGCTCGTCGTACATACTGATGTTCTCACCCAGAGTGTACGGGTTTCCTCGTACCTCAACCGTACGACGACGAGCTCAAAACAGAAGGAAGGTGACATGAAATAAATGGCATGGACAATGACCACATAGAAGCGAGCACAGCGGGATAGTTCGCTGCGAATCAACCGCACTCGTTCATGCCTACAGCAGAGGCTGCCTGGAGTGTCAGCGGCCGTGCTACAGCCAGGGCCAAAGGCCGAAGAGACGGCTCTACCTGCTTGGTTTTGTCTCGAGATTCTGTTACGTGAAAATATCATGATTTGGGAGTTATTTTGTCACGAAACGTCTTGCCGTCGGTAATTTGTGTCACGAAGTTGTTGGATATCGTCGGTAATTTGTGTCACGTTTTAGGTGAACACACTAAAAAATTGAATTTCCAACTGGCAAACCGAGCAGAAACAAAAGCAATAAGAAGGCGGAGCAAGAAACCAAACGAACTAGTAAAAAAGTACAGCAAATAAACTAACGCTCGAGAGTATGCCACCGCAAAATTCCAAACATTATCAAGTACCGTTTGGAAACGATGCCAATTTTGTAAATTATCCAGGCGTTGCAGACATTAAGATTCAATCAAAATCTCCGAAATTCCTCCTCGACATGCGGTATTTTTGCAACTTCTCGCTTGTCTCGCTCGGCAACCGTCCGCGTTCACGTCGATGTGCGGAACGGACACGGCAGGGCGAGGGGCTTTGAAGCCGCCCCCCGAAGGCGGCGCTCGAACGAAGCTATATTCGACCGAGAATTCCAGTTCCGCGAATCGCATACTTCGGCCGAGACAAAAAAAAAACTCCTGACCAAATTCATGACACCAAAGAAGGATTTTATATAGATTTATAATAAACCCCAGCAGTAGCCTTACGAGACGTCTGGATTAGCAACCCCGGACTTCCTACGCTCAATCTTAAACCCAAATCATTGTATTCCACAACACAGAGCATTCAAACTCCTGCGAGGAGGGGGGCTCCTTGTTTGACCCCTGGCCCCTCAAGCTGCAAGCCAGTTGCCATTGCCTCACACAACCCGCCCTCCCCACACAACGATAGAGATAACGTCCTCCTCCGAACGCTCTACATCAATCGTCACCCAGCCCTGACGGGCACGGACACGAGATAGATGTAGCTGCCACCACAGCAAGGCCAGGAGGTCCCTGTCGGCTGTGGTGTGATGGGCTGGGCTGGGGTGGCCTGGGCTGCTATCATAATCGTTACTGCCACTGCTGTGCATCTTCTTCGCGGTTGTCCACATACATCCGCCGTGCTCTCGTCCTTCGTTGTGTGCGTTGCCACACGTCCGTCCTTGTTATGCCCATAATAATATGTCTCGCCTTTCCCGTTACCGTCATGCTCAGCTGCCAACAACGTGTTCATGCACGCCATGCACGCATCCTAGTGGCAGATGGCAACCGATGCCGTGTGAAAGGGTACGGGGTACAGCGGGTGAGGTTTCGAGTTTCGAGTTTCGAAATTGTTGTTTAGTTTGCTTCATGAAAAGATGCGGTTGATCTTTGTGGAACTCCCTCCTCCCGCTCAAATGTCAAATCCACCATCCACCAATCCACCTCTGGTACGAGGTACGAGCCACTGCAGTGCAGAACTGCCCCTCCTCCTGTACGTGGACGACGAGAAGAATGCGTATTATCACTCTTCTATCCCCGGCCAAGACTTTGAACTGGTCTCCAGCACCCGCTTCTTTAGCGGAACTATGCACGCAGCCGAAGATGCTCAAGGAAGCGGATCCAGTTGTCGAGGCAAGCTTCTGATTTTGAACTCATGTTTTTTAATTTGTTATTTATGGATGTGTAGACTATGACTGGTGGTCGGTGAGCACTATTTTTGTACACACTAATTAGGTTCTCACACCTAGGGCCTATTGAGTGGAATCGCCCCCAATTTAACGTACCAGTTATTGTTTTTGGGAGAAAGGTCATTCGAGCACTCCTTCCACCTTCGTTGCAGAATATTTGAAACTACTGATCTAATATTTCTGGTGTGTGACATGCTATTAATACGACTGGCTACAGCAGTAGTAGCACACCTAAATGTAATATATCGAGCTCTATTGTGGAAGGTGGAAACCTACTCCAGTTGATGGTCCGCCTGCTCTTGGTAGAGCTGTTTTTCTATCACAACGGCAAGGACCTGCACTGCAAGGAACATCATGCATGATAAACGCTCTGGTGTCGCCATATACCGAATACAACCATGCTGTAGAAACTCCCGGCCTGCGCTATGCTAACATTCAACATACGTCGTGGAAGTATCATGAAAACTGCATGTACCTGGCCTGGTGCAAGTAGCATACCATCGCACAGGTACCAGGCACCTTGTGCAATACAAGCCGTAGACTCATGTACCAGGCATATACGCAGCAACAGCAGTGCCTGGTACAGTACATGTCATAGACTAAGGTACCTGGCGTATACGCAGCAACAGCTATGCCACTGCTTGTGACAGCAGTTCCAGCGTGTGTTGTGTTCACCTTGACCCTATAATAATAATCGACGACATCCATCACACAGTTAGTGTCCTTGCTGATTGATCCTATCGTAGAGATCCAGCTCTGTTGTCGTACGCCAAGGGACAGAGAAAATGCATTGCATGCCAAACGTATTGGGCACGCTCCAAACGTACTGCGGTGGGTACGATCAGCCAGTACAGCACAGTCCGGCGTACATGTACAGCAGTAGTGCGGCAGCAGACTATTGTTTGAGGTTTTCGACCCACGCCCCGCGACCTCACGAAAAGTCTAAGCATCCCCAGACAACTAGACAACCTGCTATCCGGCCCGTGTAACACGCGTGATGGCACATCTCGAAGAAATCACGTTCAATATTTTGACCTCTGAAATTTATTCACGGGGCATGCTGTGGTGGAATGATATGGTAGTTGACGTATCCCCGGTGATACGTACCACAGGTACCATGCAAGGGAACCTCGCGACCTACAGAAGAGGGTGTGATAACGGTATCAATGATTGCTAACGAGTGTAAAACGGACCCGACCAAGTTCCCATGGGGTGGGATATATGTGAGAACAACGAGTGTGATAGCACGTGCAGACTTTGGTCTGACACCGGTTTTCGTTTCCATCCCCACGGAATGGCGGTGATGGTACGGCCCAAGCGCTACCGCCCAAACCCGGAGATAGCAGCAAAAAGGCCCACCCTGCGTGCCCAAACCCGGACGTAGCAATAATAAGGCCCGCCTTGCTGCGATACTGGAACTTGATCGCCGATACCATGCTTTATGGTGAAACTCGCTGCTGTCAGTATGCTCCGGGTACAGCTGTGACGTATCGTACAGTCGTGTACGGAGGAATGCGTGTAGGTAGGAGGTGTGCTTTTCCAGGGGATAGGTAGGTCCTGTATGTAACTGCCACGACGAACCGACGTCCGACGTCCCAAGTGCACCCGCCTCTACTTTCTGATAATCGAATACGAATCCTTCCAATAATGACCATGAGTGCTCTTTACCTCGAGTATCTGCGTAAGACCTGTCACGCCCTGAGGGTCGATCACGCTAGTGCCTCCGTCGAGACACTTTCAGCTAGGGGCAGCAGTTAGAACGATCCCTGTCTCGCAAAGATGGTGGAAATGATGGAAGACTAATCAGCAGAAATGCCAGCAAGGCTGGACGTGCAATCCCGCTCGATGGAAGCGACTTCAAAGGAGCTCGAGAAAGAGAGTTGCCAGGCGGCAGTAGTGCGGAGGCCTGGAAGAAGGCAGAGAATAACGTCGTCGCAGCATCCAATAGAGAGCAGCAACTTCACTGAGCCTTGTTTGTTGCGCAACAGTGTTCCAGTAGACCGTGGGTTCCAAGCCTAATGTATTACCCTGGTATCTTGTACCTGGTGTGCACCGTGTGAGTACTGTAGTTGGTGCGGGTGATTTTTTTATCAACCGAAACTGAAACGAACGCCGCCAAGGGCCTCCCACGGTATTATCCTATTTTTTTAATAGATGTTCGTGAGTACGGGATAAGTCATCATTGCGTTCCACCTTAAAGGCAACAGCTAGGTGTTGCGAGATGGATAAGAGCTATTGAGAAGACTTACCGATAGCACATTCACTAAAAACCGGAAGTGAGCATGTTTGCATCGCAAGCACTTCCGAGGCAATCTCTTTCCCTCGTAGGCCCTGTTAGAGTTGGAGATGCTAGAAGTGCGGACACGCGACGAGGCGATGATGAAAAGGACACCGCCCTGGAGCAACAAGTTAGGGCCAACGTCTAGATTGTGTCCTGCCTGTAGACATCGAACATGTGTGACGTAACACGGCACTGCTGTAATGGACGTACGCCCGGTTAGCGGAACGCCAGAGCGGATGCCATACGGGCTCCACAATCGGCCATGTGGGCGTCAGTTATGGCACATTTCTGCGCGAATTGAAACGCCCACGATGTCTCCGCCCCTCAGATGCGGGCACCCAATAAGCGGACTTTTTTTTTAGGTGAGTTCCGGCCAAACATGTCTTCGAAGGCATTATTCCGAAGGAAGCTAGAGCTTCGAAAACACCATGATGCATCTATACTACGGCACACCAACCTCAGTACGACCTCAGTACGGAGTTGGTTTTTTGACGACGCAGCAGCTCCATAGTGTGTTTTCTTGTGCTCGCCAGTGCTACAACAGTACGAATTCATGCCAATCTGTGTAGCCATAGTGACTCATCTTTAAGCGCGGCCCTTGATTTCCCATGATGCTCACCTGCGACGCAATTTCGTTTAGAAACACACCATCATTGATTCGAATATTCGTTGAATGGGTCACCATATGTAGCGAGCAGGACGGTGATTCCAATCTTGCTTCCGATCGAACGCATCCCGTGATTTACACGGTGTTGCATACACCCAGCCCATCAATCGGACTTGCCGCGTATTTCGCAGGTCATGCGAACGCAGTCAAAGGCTTCCCTGAAGAAACTCATGACAGTTAGCGACAAAATTGCCGACCTCAACCACGAGCGATTCAAGAACTTCTTGCCCGCGAACGAAGTGGAAGGGGACCTGGACGTCGAGGCCGCGAACAACTTTCGACCAGCGGTATGTGTGGCTGTCTCTCTGTGTCGTCAGCCAAACTTTGACGCGTTACCTGACGAACTTACCTGGTACCTGGTGCCAACAAACCCTGGCAGCGAGGTTGTGTTGCCAGCCAAACGCGGCAGAAAGATCAAACATGGTATCTCCCGCAAGAAAAACAGAAGTACGTGGTCCGCGACCATTGTCGAAATTATGAAGGTACTATCGGGAAAAAGCTGTCGTCAACATACCAACCCATGCCATGCGCTGCATTACTCAACAAATATTTACTTGGAGCTCATTACGTCGGTTTCGCGGTTCAAAATGCGGCGTATTTGGGCCCTCGGTGTGTGGCAGGGTGAGGCCAAGTATGCTCACACGGAACAGCGCTGATGAAAGTACGGTACGCCCTGTGCTGTCGCAACGGGTGTTTGAATATTTCGTGAGACGATCGTGCTCCCTCGCTGGGTTGGTCAGGCACTGGCGTACGATGGACCGGCATATCGAGGCTTGGAGGCCAAGGCGTTCTCGGACGAGGACTGGGCTTTCGGTCAGAACACAGTGAGGGTGTTGTCCGGGCTTTACGGGGTACTGCGTCCAGCGGACTTAATACAACCTTACCGCCTTGAGATGGGCTCAAGGTAAGCCAGGCTGCACACAACGTATATGCTAAAAGGCTGATTTTCTCTCAGTTTCATGTTGAGAGGACGGCGGTAAGCGCTTGGGGCGTTGAGGCCTCATTAGGAGACATGAGGTACATGCTTGCTCAACACTGGCCTCCCGTTTTACCATTGGCGGCATACCAACCGTCTAGGTGCGTGTCGTGTAGCGAACGTTAGTGATCCATGATCCCAAGGTGCGAGGTGATGCACATGATAGACTGGCGCTGTGTGACAGGGTGTGCTGTCCATCTTTTGATTCGTTTGTTCAATGATTTCGGGCTGGGCATGCATGCACTACAGAAGGGCCGCCGCCTACCTTATGAGGGCCGAAATGCTGTGTTTCTGACGGAAAACTAACTTGACGTTTGTTGCGGTTTATCGTCCCCCTCGATCTATCGTCTCTCCCTTTGGAAATAATCACACCCCGCTTCAAAATATCAACCCCCCTTCACTATACCAACCCCCCCTTCAAAATATCACCTCCCCTTTCGTCCATACACGGTGCGATTGCGGCGGGATCCTCTCTTGTGTCATTACCATAACCCTGACCCAATTTCTGGGCATCTATTGCCGCGTATTCCTCTCTCCGCACCCGTAGAGTCGGCGTGGCTGGACAGAAAGACCTGTACCAATACTGGAAAGAATCCATCACCAAATGCCTCCTACAAGACATTGCGCATGTGGATAGTGCCAAGACGCAAGGCAACAAAGACTCCTCCACCTACAAGTTTTTGGTGGTGAATGTGGCATCGCAAGAGGTAAGGGCATCAGAGTAATTCCTCAGCCACCCAAACTGCGCTATCGTAAGGTGTGAGACGCGGCGGCACTGCAATCGTACAGCTCAAACTACTGCCGATGCCTTCAGGTTTGCCACGCGTTGATGGAACATCGCCGAAAACGGCGCAGGTGGAGGCGCTGAGACATCCGCCGGAGTATCGCGCATGCCGGCAGAAAACCACCGCCGGGATACGAGTGTGTTCATGAATTTCTCTTGGTGCAGTAGGCTTCGGGCTAATCTCGTTTTGCAATTGGCTGCCTCTTTGTGCATGTCTAGTGGTGTTTCTCATGAAGATGTCTCCATTTTTCCTTGGATGCTTATTTGATGCTGGCCTTCTTACGCGTGTCCGATGCTGAACTGCTTTCAGTATTCCAAAGCCGTGGACTTTGACGCCCTGGAAAACGCTGGGGGCAAAGTGTTTACATGCGTCTTCAAAGACGACGGACGAGTGCTCTCGGTTTTCGCAAAACGAGCTCGCGGCTTGTTCGCTCGCCACGTCGTCCAGTGTCGAGCCACTGGCATTGCAGACCTGGAGGCGTTCTCGTCTGAAGGCTACCGCCTCGATCGATCACAGTGTGACGACAGTGTCCTCGTCTTCTCTCGAAGCAAAGGGCAACGGGCCGCGTGGCAGGCGCAAGCGAACGGCCAAACGGCGGCGGGAAAGAAGCGGGCGGCACCTGCTGCAGGCCTGGCTGGTAAGGCAGGCACAGCTTCGGGATCCAGTAACAAACAAGTTAGGGGCGGAAAGAAGACCTCTAAGGAGGGTGGAAAGAAGACCTCTAAGGCAAAATCCAAGTAAACGACTTGGAACATGTCGGGTATCTAGCATGGGTGGCGTTCGTGTCGGGTGAGTATTGGCTCTTGTTGTGCCTCCGGGGGCTTCGCAAGATGAGCTACCTGTTGATACTTATACTATGGGAACGGTACGCCCAGTTTGCTCCATGACCAGCGGACAGAGGTGCACGCCATAGCTATACTCCGAGGCCAGTAAGCGAAGGCGAGCAACGCGAAGGTAGCACTTTGACAAGCCATTGGGATGATAGCACGAATATTGGGACATGAATCCTTACAGCTGGCCCGTCGTCGGGACACGGCTCCAGAGGACCTATACTCAGTGTTATATAGCAACAAAAAACGCCGTATAGCACGTTGGCATATGATACAGTAGTGGTGTTTTCTACTACATTTTTTTTGGGGCAGTAGCCGGCCTCCATATTGGCGGCGACGTCTGACTATTAGCAGCGGAGCGAGGGGCACTGTTCGCGAGCGGCCACCGGCGCGCTAAACGGGTCTACTCCCATCCCCTGCCGGTTTTCCTGTCCATGCCATCCGGACAGCGGCGTTGCATCGGACTTCGCGTTGTACATTGACGAGTTTCTGTGTTCTTGTATGTGTGCGCCTCAAAGCGCCGTGCGGGCTACCAAACAAAGCGTGTACTGGTACTGGCCCAAACGATGAAGATTCAGACGCACACGTAAAAAAAAGTATCCGTTGCGAACAAGGCTTCCCGCTGGCGACGTTGCTTTCGCTCGATCGCTCGCGAGGTAAAAAGTCCCCAGTTCTTACCTAGTAGATACTTGATATTTGTTTTAGGCGATAGGGTCGGTGTGGAATGCAACTTTTGCGTATGTAAGTATAAAATATGAAAACGTCTTGGGTGTGGCTCCACACGTACTCCAAGGGCAACGATGCGTGGCCTACCAGGGCAGTTTAATCTGTTACGTGCGTTATTCGGTACGTCACGCAGGGACGTTAGTACCCGCGGCACCCTGTCGGCGATGTCGGTACGACGGCGGGGGAAAGTGCCCGCCATAGGCCCTGGAAAGTTGTTATCTCGACCACGTCTTGCGCTCTCCTCGGCTCTCCTGCTTTTAAGGGCCGATTTGACTGCCGCTGCTTGCATAACCACGGCTCTCATTAATATTCGAACTTCTACAGTAGGATGGCAATTTCCCCGGTGGTGTACTTGGGCGATGGACAGCCCCAGTTCAAACCATGGTCAAAATATGTTGTATTTTCAAAGGATACGACGCACATCCATAGTGACGATATCGTACGGTACCTCGCATGGAATCGTTTTGCGTGAAGACACCTACACACGCAACAGTTTTCTATCGCCGTGCTTCTTTCCCGTCCGTTCGCCATGGGAATGTACGCGGTCGGCGGTTGACAAAACCCCGACCCTTTACGAGTCTGCTGCGCTTCCCGCTCCCCGCTCGGCTAGTAGCTTTTGTCCTTCCCAGTTCGCGGGCTTCAATGCACTCGGTGTGCTCACCAACACGGGTTGGTTTTCGATGTTGGAAGTTAAGCTTGACCATGTATTCTTGGTTCTTGAAAGCGTACGAACATGAACCAACATGTGGTCGCAGAGCGACCAATACACTGTGATCGCACACCCACCAGAGCCCGACTCCTGCCGCTGCCTTCTTTCCATACAGCGAGCCACAGACACACCGTGACCACCGCACACCCACCAACCCCCAACCCCAGCTGCGTGCCTTCTCACCAATGCGAGCCATGAAAATGTTGGTCGCATAGCCTGTAATACCCGGCTCCCGCACTGATAAGCTCCTCGCTAAAGCGAGCCAAGAATACGGAGTCGTAACCAACAGCCGATTATTGCTGGTTACCCTCTCGTGAAAGCGTGCCACCAACGAGTTGTGACCGCGTACTCACAAGCGTCCGGCCCCAGCTTAATGGTTCTCGACAAACCGAGGCATATACAGGCTGACCGTAGATCCGCTGATGTACAAGTCCCGTCGAGTGCCTCCTCACCACAGAGGGTGATACACATATTTTGACTTTTTTATCGGTATCCCATGGGACACTTTTCTGCGGGTATCCCGTGGGATATCACGACCAACACCCCGTGGGCATACCATGGGCATGTCACGGGATGTCCCATGGGACATCGCGGGCATGCTATGGGGCATCCCGCGAACACCCCACGAGCATACCGTGGGACATCCCATGGGCATCCCTTGCCACATCGTGAGGACATTGCGGGCATCCTATACGGGCATCCCATGGGACATCCCATGGGCTACTTGGGTATCCCGTGGGATATCGTGGGCGTCTCGCGTGCATTTCATGGGCATCCTATGGACACCCCATGGGCATCCCATGGGCTAATTGGAAACTCCTCGAACAGCTCGGAGTAAAAGGCAAATGGTGTACTCCGAATAGATCCCATGGGATGTTCCATGAGATGCCCATGGCGCCCCCACGATACCCCACGGTATGCCTATTGGATGCACAAGGAATGCCCCAGGGGATGGTCGTGGACGTCTCGTGAAAAATAGAATGGGATTCCCATGAAGAAAGCAAGAGATTATGTGTAGTAATGTGGATCCTTGGCTATAGCGAGCCACCAACGTATCTACACGGACGCCCACGTCCCGCTAAGCACCTAGACTATAGGCAAAGTGAGCCGAATCCATGGGTTGACCGCACGTCCACAGTGTCCTACTCCGGCTGACGGTTTCCTGGACAAAACGGCCCCCCAACACACTTTGACTGTTCACCCACCAACCCCTGACAAACACGAGTCACCAACACATTCTGAGAAACACCAACGCAAGACAACTAAGAACACCGAATCGTGGGACAAGGCGTCGAACCCCCAGGGGCAGAGGTGGACGGAGAGGGGTCTCGCAGAACATGACCGAATCACCGTAGAGGGCACGACACCGATAACGGTACAACAACTGCTGTAATAAGTGTAGACAGGGAAGGTTTGCGTATACGGCGTGGGGTGGTGGGTTAGGGTTCCGGCGGCGCAAGATGCATCGACAAGGTCATATCAATGTATGTGCCGCGTCTCGTTTTCCCTTAATCTCCGCAGTACATCATAACTGTTCAAGACCGTCTCGTTTTTCCTTCATCTCCGCAGTACATCATTTCAAATGTTCCTAGCTCAGCTACTGTTCAGGACCCCCCATGTGAATGGATGGGAGCTTCACATGAGACGGAGGCGGGGAGGCAGCAGAAACACCACCCACAACTGCCGTTAGACCAGCAACCGTGGACTACTGGGACATAGTGGCGAGGGTCACGTCAAGAATGCCGTAGCAGCATTAAAAGCGAGCGTCATATCGACAGACAGGAGGGCCCTCTCGGGGAAGACGGTGCAGAGAAATGCCCACAGCACCAGCGGCAGTAGCAGATATTGGCACCGATGAAACAGGGGGGGCAACGTTGAGGGGACGATGCAGATTGCCAGCGATAGCAGCAGCAGAGTTGGGCACCTGGGTGACAGTAACGCCCGCCGTGGACCTCGCGTGAGGAGGGCACGCTCGATAGTTGGCGGCGGCGAGCCCCATCAGAGCCGCCGCAGGTTCAGCATCAGCGGCTCCCGCCGAAAGGATAGTGGCTCTCGGTACCGGCCCAACGGGGGGTAGAGAGCGGCAAGCCCGGGGGGGTGAATTAATGTCAGGCCCCTATCAGCAGCTGTTGTGGCAAGCATCAGAAAGCCAGTGTTGCCGGGCGCCGGTCCTACTGTGAACGGGCGGGGCGGAGATATCGTGGAAGCGCGACACCAAACACAGCATTAGGCAACCTTTGGGAGTATAGGAGGCGCGAGGCCACCCAACAACAGATATGCATCCGGGGAGTGCGGGGGGCGTATGCGTTTCCGCTAGGAGTGCCGCGGGAGGAAGATCGGGAGGGTAGAGAGAGGTGGAAGATGGAATGAGGGCACGTCTAACGGGCTTGAAGGAGACCAGCTGCAACGAAAGTATGTGTGGAAAAATGGGAAGCGCCTAAGTTAGTGTATAAGTAACCCCCCCGTCATGGACATACTGTAGCGGAAGAGAAACCGCGCTGTGGTGGTGCGGGCGGTGCTGTGTGGGGACGGGCAAACCCCGCCGTCCGATACAGTGGGAACCCTCAAACCGATCACCCGCAAGTGTGTGATCGGTGAGGAGTGCGCGAAAAAGGAAGCATCGGGGGTTCGAATGTAAGAGATTTCTTCCAGAGGGTCTACGTCGGCATTGGGGAAGTCGAGCTGCAGATGTCTTGCGGTTACCGGGCGGAGGCGCTATTCTCATTGTTAGTAAACGTCGCGCAGTGCGAGGTGGACGAACGTGAGTTATACGGCACCATATACAGCACCAGATACCCCCCGAGGGCAAGCGTCGCTACAACGAACAGGTGAATGGACGGAGCACCTCAACAACATTACGAAAATAATCCGGACTTTGCACGCACGAAACTCATTTTTGGCGACCTCAGCGCCGTTCAAGCTTCCGGTCGTGATTGTGTAAAGGCGGACATCCAGAACCGGGAGGAGGGGGGGGGGAATGACTTAACAGTCGCTTCCGTCGAAGGAGTGACGGGACGCTCGTTCCTCGGCCCGGGCAACGTAGATTCAATGTCTCTGTAAACGTTTCCACGGGTCTATATGGCTCACAGCAACCCTTGTGCAGGTGGTCAACACCGGCTTGTCCGGCATGATGTTAGGGAGGAAACCTCAAGTGCAGCTACAGAGACACCCGCGATGGGTGCAAGGCAGGAAGGACAACTTTTCCCTTCGACGTTCAACGCATTTTGAAGTGTTTCTTAAAGCTGAGAGCTCTTGTCGGTGCCTCATCATCATCCACACTAACTCGGACATAAACCCCACTCCCCCCCGTTGTGCACCATGGCTTGTCATCCGCACGGGTCGCAATGCCATGGTCACCCATGGGAATGCCATGGAGGTCCGTGGCAACCCATGCTCATCCGTGGCAACACCATGGTCACCCATGGGAATGCCATGGGCGTCCGTGGCAACCCATGGTCACCTATGGCAATACCACGAGCAACCATGGCCATACCACGAGCAACCATGGCCATACCACCTGCAACCATGGCAATGCCATCAGTTACCATGGGAAGGCCATAGGCGTCCGTGACAACCCATGGTTGTCCGTGGCGACGCCATGGTCACCCATGGCATACAATGGCCACCCATTGGAATGCCTTGGGCGTCCGTGGCAAGCCATGGTCACCTATAACAATACCACGAGCAACCATGACCATACCAGGAGCAACCATGGGGATGTCATGGTCATCCATGGGGATGCCATAGTCACCCATGGTCATTCGCGGCAATGCCACGATCAACCATGGCAATAACATGGTTACCCATGGTCACCCATGCCCATACCATGGACACCCATGTTGTTGTCATGGGCGTCCGTGGCAACCCATGGTCATCAGTGACAATGTCACGGTCAACCATGGGAATGCCATGGTCACCCGTGGCAACCCATGGTCATCCGTGGCAATGTCACGGCCAACCATAGGCGTCTTGGCATGCCATGGCATTGCCATGGCATTGCCATGGTTCGCCATGGGCATGCCATGGCATGTCCTATTAATGTATAGCTCCCGATTATTTCGGTCCATGAGGCAAACATATCCACTACGCACATAACTCTGCTCCACCGCTGGGTCGGTTCGATGGCTTCCGTGCCGACTCGTGTACCACCACATATTTCTGCTGCTGAGACGCCCCCCAGCAGCAGCTGCTGCTGCTGCAATACAACACCCGCTGCTGTCATATACCCGCTGCTACGGCGCCCGATATTGATATGTTATTGATATGCTATCCGAAGAAACAACAAACGACGTCAGCGATCTTTTTGCGAGGGTTTTCCATGCTATTGATAACGCACCAGTCCTCATTCCCGGTTCAACATCGAAACACACCAAGGGGCGTGTCGCCGCAACGTTCGGTCAGAAGATATCCCCTGCCTGGGTCTGAGCCAGTAGGTTTTCTCCGACGGTTCCGTCAGGGCAGAACCAGGGCGAGAACGTCAACTGCTGTCTGGGTTGTCACGGAGACGGTAAGGAGTATCCTATCTACACCCACAGTGGCACCAAGGTTTCATCAGACATTGGCATTACAGGATACCACAAGAATCACTAAGCAGGGCAGAAGTTGTGGTTGGCGCCGCGAGCAGCATATCAGAACGGACGAAACGTCAGCGAGCAGCGGCGCTCACCGAGGCAGCTGTACCTGATCCCGCACATAGGACCTCCGGCTCGAGATGACCTCAGCATATCAGTAACCCAATATTCTGCTCTTTTTGGTACAGCTTGTACACGGGCTGCCTCGTGTCTCGGCTTGTCTAAGTCCGTGGGTCGTCTCATGGCCAGGGCGGACGTCGTCGTTCAATTAGTAGTAGCAGATGTAATAATGTAGTGCTGTACTACACGATATATCTCATGGACCGTGGCCCGGGCCGGCCAGCAAAAATACGGTAGTCGCCTCACGGGCAGGATGAACATCGTAGTAGTAGCAGCAGCAGTTCACCATGTGTATCATAGCCGTAGACCGGACCGGCCCGTGAAAACACGTGGGCCGCCTCGTGGGCTGGGCAGTGTCTCATATAGAGCCCGAATATCGTGGACCGCGGCCCGGACCAGCCCATCCCGGCCCATCAATGTTTCTGATGACGGGTCGCGGCCCGGTCCCGGCCCATGAAACGCGTTGGGTGCTGGGCCGCGCTCGGGCTCGGCCCATCACACTTTGAAAAATCACGGACCAGCCGGGTTCAGCCCATCATTTAAAAAATCTCAGCCTGGCTCGGCCCGGCCCGTCACACTTTACATTACTCGGCCCGACCCGACTCATCACGTTTTCAAAGTACTCGGCCCTGCCTGGTCCCACCCATCACAACCTTCAGATCGGCCCGGCCGGGCTCGACCCGGCCCGGACCATCGGCCCATGACAACTTCTGGTCTTAACCTGGATTTATCAGATCAATTGGTCGTCTGGGTCATCGTGTACAGAGTCACCCCTCTATGTATGGAGTGGTATAGTGCGGTAGGGGATGCACTTTCTGGGCCAAACATTTCTGAACTTCTGAGCTTCTGACCTGTATAGTGCGGTTAAGCTCCTCAAGAGTGAAGCTATGTGTTACTATGGAATATGAACAATTGTTTTAGGGCTATCAATAGTGCATAGGATACAATAATAATGCTTGGGTTGCTTGAAGGAATGTGTTCGAAGTCCTGTTTCGAGTGATGATGGTGAGATGTTGAGCTCAGAAACTTCTTAGAACATGCTTCACCCCTAGCGTGGGATGACTACACCAATGTACTATACTATACTATACTATACCATAGTATACCATAGTATACTATAGTGTGTTATGTTTTGGGTTTTTGGCGATAGGGCTAGGTCTATTATGTGGCCGCAATAAAGTATTAGTTCCGGTAATACACGTTTAAAATCGAATGGAACTGCCCTGTGGGTATTGTGGGCCACTGAAGGATAGTCTATGCTGGAGAAAGATAAACCGCATTGACGATGATACTGTACTGTACTGATAACTTGGTATTTTGGGTTGTTGTACATTGGTTCGCATGTTCACTTTTTGACGTCTACCAGGTATATACGGTTTTCTTTTTTCTTGGTGTTTGTGTGTACACATTGTCATGGGTGACCTATGGTAAACCTGTGGTCAACCCATCCATGGCAGACCCATTGAACCCCCGAGAGACCCATGAGCCAACACCACGATCCCGTGGACACGACCTATGAGCGGCCCATGGGCTAGCACTCTCAAGCCATGGATGACCCACGGGTATCGGCCATCACTCTCTTGGTGTGTCTTCTAGGTAAGCCGGTCCTATCAGTCAGTCGCTTGTCCAGCACGCCTCTTACTTCCCAACGGCTTAGTTCTAGTCCGCCACAAAAACTGTCCGGCCGTCCTCGGAACCCAGCTTCATCAATACCACCGGTCATCGTGTCAGTTTGCGGGCGGGAGTCGCGGCTGCACAAAACACGAAAGGGCGTCATGCTGGATGGTACACCGGGTCGGGTGTCACCCACTGGATTCGTCGAACGGAGAGTATATAACGATCCCTCCGCGGCGGCCATATCTGGCAGAGCGTCGTCATGACCTCCTGGATCCAAGCTCCCATTCGCTCCGCAGCTCGTGGCCCCGTGTGTGGTCTGTTGGGAAGCGTGACCGAGCCACATTCCATCATTTTCACTGCTCGACCAACGCCTTCTCCGGCATCTGTCTCCTGGGACCCTGGCGATGTCAGCAAGTTCTGGACCCCCTTTCCCCAGCTCCAGTTTCTGTGTAGTATATGAAAGAAGTGTAATGAGCGCCCAAATGTTGGAGGTGTCTGTATTAGGAGTAGGAACGGCGCTCCGTCTCTCGAGAAAGGGATGCGTTATCAATGGTCAAATGATTAAGGCAATCAACAAATGAGTACGCCCCCCCCCCCCAGTGTCTCCACGAAGGTGAGGTGGTATAGTGAAGTTGGTGATGGGGGATGAGATTCCCCACGCAATCCAATATGGGAGGGTGGACACAACTCCTTGCAGCATCTACTGATTTCTGGATAAGGGCAGTTAGAACATCCTCCCCACGTATTCCATTTACTTTTCCTTCGTGATGAAGGAGGCCCCGCTGCGTTCCGGGATCAACGTCGGCTTATATGTGAACGTAGCCACCCCGGGTCGTTTCATGGCGCCCTCCTCGCCTTCATCCTAAGTAAAGCCGGTTTGACGTGAAGTCAGCAACTCTTCCAGCACCCCCATTAGGTCATTTCTGTTGGGCCTCCGCGTGGCAGGTTTTGGGAGGGCTGTCTCGTTCAGCAGTCGCTTGAGACTGGTAGCGCCCCATCACGATTCTCCCTTGCCAACAGGATGTTTCGCATGTGGTCGCTCTGGCGATGTCGGTCATCGAATAGTACGTGGACTTCCGGCTTGCGAGGTCTGAAACGAATTCTTCGTAGATCTTTTGGTTAATAGTCGCCTCCCCTCACGTGGCTTCCCGGTGAGCCGCGTATTTTCTGTACATTTACTGCATCTCACGCCGTATTATTGTCGGCGTGTCACTTGTCCAGAACTTCCTTTGTCTCCACGGCGATTTGGTGTTTGTCCGCCGCAAACTGCCATGCTCTTCTCGTAATTTAGCTCCATCACATGGCCGAGGATCATCGTGTCAATTTGTGGGCGGGCGAAGTGGCTGGACCAAATTCAGACGGGGTGTCATGTTGGATGCTAATGCCGTATCGGGTGTCACCCGATGGATCCAGCAAGCGGGGGGTACATGCTGATCCCACATGAGCGGTCATTTCTGGCAAAATATCAACAAGACCTCTTAGACACCCCCTTGCATTTGCCTCCCAGCTCTTTGGCTCCTTGCGAAATCTGCGGGGCAGCGTGCAGAGTCGAATTCAACCACCTCGCCATAATTGTTCCCACAACATTACGTTTGGCTCTGGGCGATGCTGTGTACTTCAGCTGCCGATTGTCGTTTATGCGGCAGGCGCGTTTGACTTCGACGGTAGATGTGGGTAGGCGGCTGAATATGACTGCGACACACGCCCCCATAGGTTTCGAACGGAGCCAAGGAGCTGTGAAGCGAATGGGGAGGGTGGCTGCAGGAAGTGTTCTGGATGGTCCGCTAGAACTGGCCGCTGCGGTCGGATCGGTACGTGCCCCCCGTTTGCTGGATCTAGCGGGTGACAACCGAACCAGCGTTACCGGCAAACGTGAAGCCCTCCCGTATTTTGTTCAGTCGCGACGCCGGCAAACAAATTGACACGATGGCCCTCAGCATTGATGGAGTTGGTTCCCGAGGAGGTCTTAACAATTTTATGACGCACTAACGATCAAGGCTACGGTATTGTAGTATCATTGTAGTATCATTGTTGTAGTATCATACTCCCTTTTTCACGGCCGGGTTTGAGCTATCATATCATATCATATCATATCATACCATATCATATCATATCATATCATATCATATCATATCATATCATATCCTATCATGTTTTATCATATCATATCATGTCATATCATATCATATCATATCATATCATACATAATGCCACACTATTAAACTACCAGGTATCATACTATCATACTCGCACGAGTGACTCTGTACCTCACTGATAAAAACACGATAGTCGATTTGTTTGGGACAGCATCTATTCATATAGACTATAGCTAACCATCCCATTGGAGATTCCCATGGTAATATTAAAACGGCATGCAAGCCTGTGACGGCAAGGAAGAGGGCAAGTTGTGTTCGCGCGACTGACCCCGAGCCACTGTAATAAAAGGCCGCAAAAAAAAAACATAACATCAACATCAACATCAACATCAACATCAACATCAACATCAACATCAACATCAACATCAACATCAACATAACACTTATGGTACCGTACGTAGCATTTGTCCAAGACAAGGTGTTCGTAGAGGGATGGAAAGTTCTTGGACAAACGACAGGCCGACAAAGATAAGGTGTGGCGTGTGTTGAACGTACATATAGCACGCGGCTCACCAGGAAGGCACGCGAGAGCAGGCGACTAAACATATTTATGAATAATTATTTTCAGGACCTCGAACACCGAAAGTCCACTACTACTCGATGAGCAACATTGCCGGAGCGACGACACGCGAAACATCCTCACGGCAAGAAGGAAGCACGATAGGCGCTGTCGGTCCCAAGCGACCATTGGACGAGACAACCCTCAAATAAAAAGAAGAAGCCCCATAGGAATGCCATAATGGGAGCGTTGGAAAAGCTGCTGGCCTCACGTCAAACCAACTCCGCTTGAGACGAGGACGAGGAAGACGGCGTGGAGCAAGCGGAAACTATGGTTGTCGCGTTCATAAAAAAAGTCGGCATCGATCTAAGGACGCAACGGGACCCCTGCAATCAAGAAGGGCAATGGCGTGCACGGGCAATGTTTAAACCCCTTTGGTGTTCCCTTAGACGCAGGCTACGATATAAGGTCAGCACGCTTGGGCCAACATTCCCGCCTGATGGGGCTCCTCAGTTTAGGCACGACCCAACGTTCAACTTTCGAACCTCACCTTTGCTTCGCAATGTTATTCGTTCGTTTTGTACCTAGGGCGTGGGATTGTTCATGGGGTTAAGCGCGCAGGTTCGCTCGGCGTCATGTTTTGGGTGAGAGATACGAGAGTTCCTCTGGTGATAAGCTTCATCTATAAACAAGGTGCACCTCTGACGTAACATGGGTCCTTTCAGGGCACAGTAGATGCTGCGAGTACTTGTGTCCACCTCCGCAAGTCGAACCGCGTCGGGAGATTTAACACTGATCGCTAACTTCACTATGACAATCATGCCAAAAAGAGGTACTGGAGAGTTTGTCAATCCAGAAGTTGCTGACAGTGCCAGGATCGATCCCGAGAAGCAAATGCCGGGGAAGACGTGGTCGAAGGATCACTCTAGCCACCTTGCAGCTAGAGGAATTGGTAGAACAGACGGTCACACGCGCGATTACGAGAGCGGTCACCAGAGGCCGCGCGGGAGCATCAGACCAGGCGCAGTTAACGCGTGGGTACCCCATGGGTAACCCGTGGGCGATCCATGAGCCAACACAGTCAGTTCGTGGACGACCCATGGGTGACTCATGCGACAGCACTACATACCCATGGGTGAGCCATGGGCTACCCATGGGCGACCCATGGGCCAACACAATAAACCAATGGGCGACCCATGGGCTAGCGCTATCAAGTCATGGGTAATCCATGGGATGGTTTCAATGGCCATAGGTCACCCACGGGTTTGTTGCGCTGGCCCATGTGTCACCTATGAGGTTTTAGTACTAACCCATGGGTCGCACATGAGTCATCCATGGGTCACCCATGAGTTTTAATGGCCTCTCGGTCGGCCGGGTCACCCATAGGCCACCTATCGGGTCGCTCGTAGGTTTGTAGTGCTGGCCGATATGGGTCGCCCATGGGTTACCCATGCCTTGGTACTGACCCATTGGTTGTCAATGGGTTGCCCGTTGATCGCACACAGGTTTAAAGTGCCAGTCCGTGGGTCGCCAATGAAGCCATAGGTCTGTCCCATGGATCTCCCGTGGATCGCTCATGGGCTTGTAGCACTGGCCCATGGATCGCCCATGGCTTTACAGCGTTGGTCCGTCGATCGCCCATTGGATATCACTTTATACCCATGGGTCGCCAGCGGGTCACCCATGGGTGACCCATGGGTATAGAGTGATATTCAATGGGCCACCCGTGGGTCATCCCATGAGCCTGTATTGCTCGCCCGTTGGTCACGCCCGGGTCGCCCATGACTTGCTAGTGCTGGCCCATGGATCACCCATGGGTTTTTGTGGTGCTTGCCCATGGGTCGCCCATGGATCACTCATGACTTTGTGATGCTGGTCCATGGGTCTCCCAGGATTCACCCATGGGTTGCGCATGAGTTTGGAGTGTCGTCTCATTTATCTGCTATGGGTCGGCCATGGGCTTTGGTCTTGGCCTATGAGTCGTCCATGGGTATAAAATATGCCTCGGTATATATGATACGCCCACGAGTCACCCATGGGTACATGGTGCTGTCCTGCAGGTCGCCCTTGGGCCTCCCATGCGTTTGTAATGCTGGTCCATGGGGCACCCATGTGAGTTGTTGTAGTACACAGTATTGGCTCATGGATCGCCCATGGGTCGCCTGTGGGTTTGTAGTACTGGCTCATAGGTCACCTATATGGGTGTATAGGGTTGACCCATGGATCGCCAAAGGATTGCCCATGAGTTTGCAGTCCACACGTCGCCCATGGGTCGCTCGTGAGTGCGTGGTGCTTACCCGCAGGGCGCCTATGGGTCACCCATGATTTTTTTCGCTGGCCCATGAGTCACCCATGGGTCACCTATGAGTTTGTACTGTTGTACTGGCCCATGGGCGCACGAGTGCAAAATACAAACAACCGAGTTTGAGAATTTGATGGGTGGTATTGCTCAATACAGGTAGCACTTTGGGGCATTTTGTTTTCGGAATTTCGGAATTTCGGGACTTTTTTAACCCGATAATACCGGCGGAACATTTTCGGGCAAGTTGGCTGTTTTCGTTTTTTTTTCTTCGTTTTATTTCTAAGAGGTTGTTGGGGACGTAAGAAGCGGGTTGCAATTTCGTTTTTCTCCTAATCAGTGTGTGGGTTAAGAAAGGTTCAGAAATGTTCAGAAAGGTCAAGAATGTTCAAGAAAGGTTAAGAAATGTTGAGAAAGGTTAAGACAGGATAAGAAAGGTTAAGAAAGGTTAAGAAAGGTTAAGAAAGGTCGAGAGCTCCGCCTCAAGTGAGGAGTAGTATTAGAAACAACAATGGTTGGTGCACCTCTACCGTCTTGTTTGTGTGTCAGTTCGGTAGAGTTATGGTATGGATATCACCCCAGGCAAACCGCCCGGCGTCGATATCACGTGGCGCCGACAGAGGGCCACACCGCCCTTCCGGCGGTACAAAATGGAAATATATTACCGCCCAGGGGTACGCATGCCGCTGAAGGTGCGGATGCTGATAACCGAGGAAACCGAGACGCTACTCAACGAGCGAGCCACGTGGAGCCGAACAAGGTTGGCTGTGGATGCCTGCTACGATAGAGGTATACCTTTTTTTTGGATATTTTGTGTTCTGAATGACGGGGCTCCTTAACCTACTAGTCTAATACTACTAATACTGTCGTTCGAAACAATGTAGTAGCTTATTTTTTTTTTCATGGCTCTCGTCGTATACCTGGGTCATGGGATTTTTCATCCGGTATCAGTTTCATTTTTTCACCAAATCAGTTTTTGGGAGAGGTCTTAAGCTCCCAAAATTGTGGAACCTAAAAAAAATGTGGTGCCCCTCTATCGTAGCACGCCTTTCAAAAACACAACTCCTATAGAAGGTACACCGCTTCATGCCCCTCCGATGCCTGGGCTCGTGGGAACCGTATTCCGAGTACCACATTATATCTACGCCGTCGCGCTTGTCAAGGAAGACTCCGAGAGCATTGAGGCAACGGTGTGCAGACAAGGATATAGCTCGCGGGTTTCGTATGGGAGAAGAACGCCTACCAAGGAGGGTGGTGTTTGTGGAGCTGGTTGGGGGTGAGGGTTACTCCGGGGCGCAGGAGAAAGGTAGGATGAGGCAGCTGGATGACACTCTGAAGGGGTTTGCCATGAAGTTTGAAGGACAACGCGAAGCAGCACAAAAGGCCGGCAGATTGTTTTGACGTGGGCGGAGGACGGGGCAGAGACTTTCCGGCGGAAGTGGCAAGTCGTGGAGAGAAGTACAGGAGCAAGCGAAACGCGATGTCTGCAACCGTGACAAGGATAGTTGACACAAAGCAGCGGGGGGGGGGGGAGGGGAGGGAGCCATGCCCAAGAGTCTGGGCCTGGCCATCGTCATGGTGTGCTCCTTCCCATCGCCGTAAATAGCTAGCGTAGTGCCAGCAAGAAGCCAAGGCCATCGTGCGAATTGAGGCGACGCTCAAAGATGCGTAGCGCAAATACCGATCAACCCGCACCACACGCGATTGCGCTGGCGACCGATCCTGAGCACCAGCGAAGCTACCATGCTTCTTGGCGCCCAGGTGTTCACAGAAGCCTGAAACTTGTCTAGCAAGTCAAACCTCTTCGCCGCATGCCATCGCGTATGCACTCCAACGAACGAAGACTGCCGACGACAAGGAAACCGTAGGCTTCAATGTCAACCCGGAACTCGCATATCACAAAAAAATGGTATTCAACATAATCTGCCTTTTAAGTGAAGAAAAGACCAGAGGTCTCTCACCTCATGAAACCTTCGTGTGAAATATGACTCTGAGGGTATCATTGGCTGCTGGTTATCCCCTAGTCACACAGAACAAAAAAGAGAGTGTGTCGCTCCACTGTCTCCCTCTCTGACACGCCCCTAACACTTGGCACCGTCGGAAGGCTGAACCAAGCACCAGAGGCTTTGTTGTTGGCGACGACACCATCTCCGAAAATTAACCACGCTAGTGTTACTCGTACAAGAACATGAATGAAGCAGAGGCGGCAACCTCATCCCTCCAGCACCTTCAAGTCCACAATTCAGGTTTGTTCTGCCGGGGAGTGTTGAATATTCGCCACAGTTACGCTTGACGAAGAATAATCAGCCCCGGGGCCCACGATGTCGCTCGCAACTTCTCGTGAAGTGGAGCGACGGCAAAACGCTACCTGGTACCTGGTAGTCGGCTGCTGCCGGAGGAAACCAACAAACACCGGTACATCGGCCGTCATGGCCGTCGTCGACACAAAGAGGCACCCCTGGGTATATCGCCGACAACTGCCGTAACAGCCACCGCAAATTTGGCATTGCCTTGCTGATCATTTTTTAGCCTCGACGAGCTTTCGTATCAGCCAAAACTGGACACATTTGAAGAAAAAAACACATGCAGCGCAATAGCAGCGGTTTCTCCACTGGCGCATGTCGCAAATAAAAAAATGTATACTAATTATACCCCAGGGCCCGCGCACGTCCGTTTAAACAGCAAGAATTCTATACAAAAAAGGCACGACGAAAATTACTCACTGCATCAAGAACCCAACGCAAAGGCAACGACATTAGTTAGCAAAGAACAACACGTGCCCCGCCATCAGCAGCAAGGCGGCGCTCACGTAAGGACTTAATCGCTCTCCCACCCGTGATGCCTTCCAGCACACACCTGCCAGCCACAGATAGGAACATGCGGGTGAGCAAAGGCAAGGGGATTAAAGCAATATGTCATCTTCAGAATGCCCTCCTTCTTGCTCGTATGCTCAACATAACAACTTGTTTATCGTTCTTTGTTTGCCAAGCGTCAAGATTAAGTGATGTAGGCGTGCGGGCCCGATTCCCATCACCCAATATCGGTCATGTCACCCAGGCAAGTCGAAAGGATGTGGGCAGTGTCCTCATGCATCGAAGGTCAGTCACACAAAAAAATAGCGAATTGTTTGCGCAACGGATAAAAAATAAGGTTTCTTCCGGCCAAACATTGTCCATATTTTTCCAGCCAATCAAGCGTCAGCGGGTTGCCTCAATCGGGACCGCAAGAGCCCGAAGAGAAGAATATATACACCCAAAAAAAGTACGGTTGTGGCGGTATTATACTGCTCACGGCAATACAATATTATAAACGCGCAACTAACGTCGAAGCAACAACGGCTGCGAGGGTACAGTACCACCTGGCATGATATAAAATGCACCAGATGAATGTGTGCGTTTCCCACCTCGTAGTCCGTGATGTGTCCCATCCTCCACGTCGAATATTCCTTTGCGGTAGCCCCTAATGTACGTACAGATGCATATCAACAGTAGCAGGACCGTGATGAGGTCGGACAAATTGAACAGCGCAGACTGCACGAGGGAACAATCGGAGGCAAAGTCGGGTGTGGGGACGGGGGAGGGGTGCCATTCATCAGACATTGCTAAAACAACTACTGTAAGTAGAGAGCGATGACAAAACAGGTTGTGATGGCATGTATGCATGTAGAGACTAAACGGCGCGAACCAGAACAAGGCAGCTCACGCGCGTGTACTACGAGTCCTGGATCTACTGTATACATAAGCTATACCAGGATACCAGGTACCTAGCAGCATAGACCACGATAATAATCGAACTTGATCTGTGACGAAGAAACGAAACAGCGTTCACCAAAATTGTTGCCTTGGCTTTTGCCGGCAATTGGAAAGAAAAATAAACAGTGCCGTTCAAGCTCGTAAACACCAACCGGGGCAGTTTCGTCCAAGCCATACTGCAGTTGTCTTCGGGCTTATATAATATCTGGTAGAAAATAAGAAGTCCCCCTCCGTCTACACTTTGCATGAACCATATGAGCCAACAACAGCAGTGAGCCTGCTACCAGATTTTGTAAACAGGGACGTTTCAGCGGCCAAGTTAATATTTTGTATGTACCCCAGTTATGGTGACCTACCACCAACAGTTCATGCACCGACAAACCAGCTTGCGCGCCGAGGCTATCTGTCTCCTGCAAGACTCCTCACAAGCGCATCTCTTTGGCGACGCCCACAGGCTAGTAGAAAGGTGCAACTTTCGAGGTGCTTGATTTGCGCATGCAGGCCAACAGATTGAGGATGGCAAGAGCCGCAGCCGACGACCTTCAAACAAACCGGCGACAACCTTGCAGCGGTGAACACGTTCTGCTTCTACCCGGCCAACAAAACAATTAAAGGTGCAGGCCGAACAGACCAGACAAGGTCAACCCCTAGCATTTGACAAAAATAAACGCCAAGTCACTCACTCCTTTGGCGACACGGCGGTCACTATAAAAACAACACCAAACCGAGGAATCTACGCGGTTCTACCTACACGGACAGGGAATTCTCCCTGACGCCCTCCATGGCCGCCGAAGAGGTAGCGGAAGGTGTCCGAATCCATGCGAGAGTGCCGGCGGCAGGGCGATATCTACTGCTGTAATAAGAGAAATGAGGAGAAACCTGGGTGTGCTGAATAAGCAACAGAATTACCGTGTAATATGCCTGCCGTTTGTTCTTCTTTGCTTTCTTTTTTCTTTTTTTCTTTCTTTTTCTCTCTTCTTTTCTTCAAGGTCTGGCTTATTTTGTTGTGTTCTCGTACCCGATACGCTAGCATTTCACTTGATTTACCTAGATGAATACGAAGCGACTGTTTGGTTTACTCTGTTTCACAGTCTGTGACCACAGAATTGTATCTATCAAGTCTTGAGTTATTGGGTGGGGCCACAGGATGAAGAATCAGCACGGACTCTGGGTGTACTCTGATGTTGGGTATAGTATATAGAAAGAACGGTTTAATGTGAAGACTAGTGAAGACAACACAAATGCAAGATAGGCCAACATGTTACACACACCCTGGGATAAAAAATTTCAGGGCCCATTATCTCCAAACCCAAGGGAAAGCACACAAGCAAAAAATAACGGCTTTGGGAAGATCTTTCGTCGAAACGCTTCCATGGATGCATCACACGGCTATTAATAGCGTTTGCAATCTCGCCGTTGTCGAGAAAGTCATCATCGTCAAACCTCGTCCGAGGGGGTGTGTTATCTAGCGTCATGTAGGCAACAGCAACGCCCCTTCAAGTTACAAGTTACAAACTACACATCGCCATACATGTACCAACTACTAAACTGTACCGTACACCGTACGCACCGGTACTCGGACGATGGAAAGCCCGCAGCCTTGCCCCCCAAGATATTTTATAAAAATTGAAAAACGCCAGCTGTGAGTTGTAAAAAAAAAAACAAGACCGGTGACAATGGAAGGCCAAAAGTTTGAAATTCCCGAAGATCCCAGCCAAACTTTCCTGAACGGTCGCCTATGGACCCAATTTGGTAGAACTGTTTTTTTTAACTTGCCAGAAATGCGGGGAAAAAACGATTTCTCGCGGCGATCTTGGCCAACATCGGCTTGAGAAATTCTCAAGCAGATATTGGATTAGACGCGGCGCAATTTCGTGTTCTCCACACACTTCGTTCAACGAAATCAACGACAGCGTCGTGAACTCTGAACGTGGCGAGCTCGTTACGGGCTCCGACCCCCCTTGGTGTACAGCGCTCACTCTACGGCCGGTGATTTTCGGCGGGCGCCGATCAAGCTTCTGATAATAACACATTTGGCGGCTGGTGTGGAGAAAAGTGAGACAAAAACTCTCCATCGTCTCCCAACGGGCGAAAAACAAAATTTTGAGAGGGTGTGACGGAAGACCATAGGACAACACAAGCAACCTCTCACGCCCTAGGGCATGGATCGAGATGAACTCAGAAAAGTGAGACAAAAACTCTCCATCGTCTCCCAACGGGCGAAAAACAAAATTTTGAGAGGGCATGACGGAAGACCACAGGACAACACAAGCAACCTCTCACGCCCTAGGGCATGGATCGAGATGAACTCTTCAGCGCTGTCACCTACGCTCATGTGGCCTTGTTCGGAACGAAGAGGAGTGACCATGGGTTGTCTCTTGTATCTCGAGATCGAAGGCCAATCGTGTTTGGTGGGCAGTGTTGATCAAGGCTTGATGAAAAATAGACAAGTTGTCCTGTTGGACCGCATGACCAAAAAAGAGCCAGAAAACAAATATTTAAGTCATATTTTCCCCATTGCGACGTTACCCAGAATTTTTCAGCAGATAACCCCCACAAAAAGTTCGCAATTTTTTTTGCCAAACTATCGGCTTTCCATTGTCATCGGTCTAAACGTCAGCTGTGACTTCGATAAAATGCTCCGATCATAGTACGGTACCAGTACCAGGTGCAGTAAAAAACATCCCGATCAACATTCTAATGAAAAACCGGGGGCCAGGTACAGAGTACTACTGCTGTATACCGTACGTACCTGGTACAGCACGTAATCGGCGGGTGCATTCAACATGAAACGCACAGCGGAGCCGCGGAGCACGCGGGATTGGCAGGTAAGCATGGACGACACCAACTTTTTACGCAAACGCTTCTCTCCACGGGCAGTACGCCCATCGCGGCCATGTACGCCTACATTATCGACTTGGTGCAGAGCGTCATCAAGGACACCAGGTGAAGCCAAAGGTCACCATTAGTCGGTATACTCTACACTCCCGCTTACTGCTGCGCTTCTTTTGGTACCGTGTGCCGATGTGCCGATACGGTAGCCTGATGATCTGATCAGCTTATCTGAAGATAGGGGCAAATATGCGGCGCAACTCGACGCTAGGTGGTGATGAAGTTAACATGGGAAATCGTTAATCGTCAAGTCCGTCGCAAAATATCAACATACCACGACGATACAACAGGATTGAATCAGAATTCTGAAAGCCTCCAACTACATGCTGGATCCTGCAATAGCACGTACGAGTAGAGCTGCTGACTGCTACGCGGACTGCTGTACCAGCAACAAGAAGCCCAAACGCAGAGCTCGATTTCAGTACACAGCACAGAACGAGTATCGCAAGACCCAGCCTGGCCAACCGCCTTCCCGTACGTCTCGAGACTTGTTCGTCGAGCTTGATGACGACACTGCTGTACAACTTGAGCGGCTAGCCATCGGAAGCGCGAAGTATGTCTCACAACCAGTATCGTAAGCAACACGACTCACCATGCTTGACCAACAGCCGGACGCACTGAAGCTCTTGTCTTTCGAATGCGGGCGGACGCCGTGTGTCGCCATTTAAGGGGTTTCACATTTCATGGAAGGCAGGGTTCACATCGGGGTGCTAATTGCCAGCGCGCCGCTCCATATGTTCGAGCTCATTGCACAGGCAATTCGGGTTCACGCCTTGAAAACAACATGCTGGCCGGGTCGCATGTGGCTTCAGCTATCTTGGTGGTAGCCGCTGCATCGTTTGCTTCTCTCATGGTGAGAGGACGGTTGAGCATTTTCCCTTGGCCGCTGCTGTAATTTTGCGATTTTGTATTTTCATGATTTGGTTTCAGTATAGGCTTCGAACGAGTCGTGGGCCAACAGCCAACACTGAAGGTGTACTGGTGGTATGTGATACGATGCTTACGATCCACGGACCGCGGATACCAGGTACGGCGGTATACATTTGATACCTTTGGTATTAATACCGGCACCTGATAACACTAACCCCGGGCCTTGCCCACCAGGTAGTGCGAAGACGACGCCGATCCTGTCGAAAAAAATTCGAAGTGAACAAGGGCACAGTAGGATGGCTGAGCCTTTTGTCCATCGCCAGGAGAAGAGCAAGGTTCCAGGCTATAAGAAGAGTGGGGGGATATGAAGGACTCATCGGCAACACCCCGATGGTGCAGCTAACGAGTCTGTCTGCCGCTACTGGCTGCGAAGTCCTTGTCAAGGTCAGTTTAGGATTGAGCGAGTCTCATGAGCCTACTTGACTTCGTAGGGAGCAATGCTGCCTACGTTGCCGGAGATAGGTCGGCCGTGGTATATATAATCCCCTCACTTCGGCATATGGAGCAACATGCCCCGCTCAACACGAATCGAACCCTTTGCTTGCGACCAGAAGCCTGCTTGTGTGCCCATAGACTATTGCTGTAGGGTTGTCACGGAGTGTGATATGATAGCATGTTAGCTGGTGTACACATTGAAGAACATCTCCTTCGCATCGTTGTGCGGCCTTCCGTACTTCAGCAACAGGCGTGTACCAGCTAGCATTTACTCGATCAACCTTGAACATCTCTTCTGCCACGTACGTGCCCTGCTTCAGCGCTTACCCCACCTACCGCCGTTACACTATATCAAATCTCCCCATTACTTATGTATGAACGCATGGATAGGTGGAGTACCTCAACCCTGGTGGTACGAGCAAGGACAGAATCGCCGCAAGCATGATCAATGAAGCTGAGGCGACCGGGGAGTTGACGGCAGGAGGGACCGTTGTAGAAGGCACGTCGGGGAGTACAGGGATATGTTTGGCTTCTTTGTGCAGGGCCAAAGATTACCGGTGTATCATCGTCATGCCTGACGATCAGGTGAGCTGAGTACTGCGCTACTGCTGCTTATTAGCGAAGCGCTGCCGGGTATACAGTACGGTCGGTCGGTATGTATTCCGCGGGTATGTACCAGTGCAAGGGACGGCCAATAGGTGTAGACCTGAAGTATATTATACCACGTCAATGCGATACCTCTATGTTGCCTTGATCACAGTTTTTTTTATTTGGGAGCTCCCGACACCAATAGGCAACAACGGCAAGCCAGCCACATATGTTCTACAAGTGTTGTGTGTCGTGTCTAATCGTCGGCGCAAAAAGAAGCGGAAAGCAATGGCATTCCTTGGCGGCAAGCGCCCACAATATGCACATGCTTGGAAAGACGTATTATATTAAGAGCCAACGCGCCACATGGCCTAACTTCTATCTACCGCACAGGCGGCAGAAAAGGTTAATCTATTGCGGACCTTTGGGGCTGAGGTAGTTCAAGTCAGGACAGCTTCCATCGCGAACCCGGAGCACTACATCAACGTCGCCGAACGAAAGGCTATGGAGATCCCGGGCGGAGTATTTATGGACCAATTTGAGACGAATGCCAACATGAGAGCGCATTTCACCAACACCGGTCCAGAAATTTGGGAACAGACCGGCGGTAGGTGAGTGGGTCAGATCTTCAGCAGAATTAGTGATCAGGCAACCACGTTTCGGAAGGGCAGAGCGAGAAGGACGTGCGAGAGTTGTACATGGAGGATTAAGGAGTAGATTGGATGGCTTCCGAACAGGCCCCCTATACAGCCGCGCTGCGAACCTGGCTAGTTTTTAACACGAAACTGCTCGGAATGAGAGTAGGGTGAACAAACGTTGCCAGCTTTGATGTATTCGCGCGAAAGCTTGAAGATGATGCCTTATAATCATCACCAAGATTTTATGGTGTCCATTCGTCGTGTCCCTGCTCGACCCTCCTAACTCGAATCTCGCGCTTGCGCTTACGTGCTAATGCTACGGGCTGCATCGCTGCTGCTGGTGCTGCTGGTCAGACTGGATGCTTTTGTCATGGGGGCGGGGACAGGCGGGTGCCTTGCCGGAGTATCTTTGTTTTTGCGGGAAGAGGGATGTCCTGCCAAAATGTATTTGGTGGACCCGCCTGGCTCGGCACTGTTCAACCGTGTGCGGCATGGGGTGTGCTACTCGCATCAAATGTCGGAGAGGGGCGTCAAAAAGCACAGGTGTGAACATGGTGCAAACAAGGCAGGCAGGAAAAGCCGCTGCGATGTCCATAATGTTGGCTCTGTGTTTTTTATACTTTAGAGGATGTTAGAGATCTCGTTCGATATGAGGTGTCGGTCGACCATGTCGTGATGCGGTTCTTCCTTAGTGTTTGGTGGTGTGCCTCTGCATGTAGGGAGAGTAAATCGATGAAAAAAATTTACGAGTATTAATCGGTCGGATTGCTCCGCTGCTTGGAAGCTATCGTTGGTCCTCAAGAGTATGTGCACATCAACCGATGTAGTGCTTGCAATGCTTCCAGTGCTCCATACAGTACTGGTGTAGTAGCACGGGCGATGACAGCACCAGATGTACGACAAGGCTTCAATGGTAAATTGCGAACGGGCTTTTTACATTTTCTTGTGGTGATCCTGTCGCGTTTTGTGTCCTCGTTCTGTGCTAGGTACGACACGATCGCGGAGGGCATAGGCAACGACCACGTCACTGGTAACTTTGCGAGGGCTGTTGTGGACGACGCGTTCAAGATAGCCGACCAGGAAGCGGTGTACATGGCACATTATCTCCTCAGACACGAAGGCGAGCTGCTTCAGTTACTAGGGTGAACGAGCACGGCTAGGGATTAGGGACGCTTCCATTTGTATTGCTGGCTTGAACACTTTCGGGGCCAATCGACCATCCCGAACGGTGCACAGGCTACATGTGCACCTACAGTATATTCATAAACCGATGTGCAGGCACTATCGTCATTTTCGTTTGCGTTACGTTAACGTGTTTACATCTGCCTGAAGAGTCGTTCGAGAACAACCTAACCACGGCAAAGTGCACGTGGTATTGCACACCCCATCTCTCTCTTTCGCATGCATCGCGCTCCGTAGGCTTGTTCGTTGGCTGTTCCGCGGCTATGAACTGTGTAGGGGCGGTGTTGGCAGCAAGAAGGCTGGGAGGGGGGCACAAGATTGTGACCGTACTTTGCGACAGCGGCAACAGGGGGGTGTCAAGGTCAGCAATGTGCGCTCGATATTCTTGGTGGCCTCGGCCGTGCTGCTATACCTGGTATAGTAGTAAGCGTTTCGGGACCAGTATAATGCAACCACGAACACGACGAGTGCGATATTATGAAGCGAATAGGACATCAATGCAACAGTGCAATTATCACCATGCCACGTGCGCGTGGTATAGTTCCTTGCATTGCAGGTCGACCCCCCCCCCCCCTGTCCGGTAAGCTCGGGCTGCTTCGTGCAACCGATGCTCTTTCTTGTGTTCGGTTCGACGTGTTGCCTCTCCGAAGCTCCAAAGGGCTTACCGTTCATGTTAGTGTGTAGCAATACCGCTTCTGGGTACGAGCAGCCATGTCGTGTTCTTGAAACCCCGTGATGGACACTTGTGGGACTGTCGGCCATTGCCGCCGCGCTTCATCGTCCTGCCCTCTCCCTTTTGCTGCCCTCATCCCCGCTCTACCTGCAGGTTCTGGAATAAGGAGTTTATTGAGGCACGTGGACTGAGGTGGCCATTGCCAGAGGATGAGATACTGGATAGCTTGGAATTTATCGAGAACAGACCTTGACCGTGGTGTTTCCGCCTCGCTTTGAGGGCGCTCGTAGCACTATTTATAAACGTTTTTTAACCTTCTGGTAGGGGTTTGTGTTGCTCCCAATATGGTATCATGCCTGCTTGACATTCCTGGTAAATTGTAGTTTTGTTCACGTTGTGCGTTGCGTTTAGATGGTGTTGGCGGTATGTCGCTAACTTGAATACGAGACCGGTACGCGTATGAACCCGTTTTTTCACTCGAAGCGGCCCATGCGGGTTTAATGATGAGGGTGGTCAGACAGACGCCGAAGTTCTGTTCCCTCTTGTGTTTTATTGTACAGTAGTAGTATCTATATGACGTGGTTGTGCGTAACCCTGCTGTTGTTATCGGTGGCATCCAAGGCGGTAGTGCACGATCGCCCATCGGTGCGCGAGTGGAGCCGCTTGTTGAAATATCGACAGCTGGACAACATAAGCCTTCGTTCCCGCTTCCAGCTGTTTTTGAATGTATTTGTTTGTTCGAATAGGCAGAGACTACCGTGGAGCGCCTTTCTGTGTTTTGATTCTACAGTAGACCGACTGTTTTTCCCGGAGAGTCTTGATAATATCCCCCCTAGGTAGCTGATGGAACCCCGCTGCTTTTCACTCCGAATGCGATGGGCTCCCGTAGGAAGCGCACTCGCTTGCGGTCAAATCTCGGACAAACAATGACAGTCACGCCCCGCTCCAAATACACTCTTCTGTTTGAGGTGACCTCTTGTCTAATGAGTAGCCCATTACACCATTGCAGGTCGTACGTGTCAGTCAGTGCCAAATGCCAAATAAAGCACATGGTGGACATGCGCACAAAACTCGATCTGCGGAAAAATCGTGTTCTCCTGGGCACATTCAGCAATGCCGTGCCAACTGTGGGTCTCTGAACCGGACATTAATTTCAATCCGTTCACCCGTTCGCTCAACGGCCCAATCCACTTTCCACCCAGTTTTGAGTCGCCCGTGTTTTTCAGTCAGACGATCCATTACAGAGGGGACTTAAAAGTCGGACACTGTCAGTTGCTGCTGTAGGCCAACATGTTATACGGCTTAGTTTGGGTAAGCTATTGGTTATCCTTTTGCAAGTGGTCAAACGGACTAATACCTTAACAAATGGCGTCGTCGACAGACCATGGGTTTTTTGGGCCGTAAGTTCAAATCCCACTATCCACAATAATACCTGGTAAACTTTTTCAGACTTTCCCCATGTCGAACAAGTTTGAAAAATACTCTCCCCGGTATCCCCAGGATATAAAACCGCTTGGATATATCAACCGACCGACCTGCTATCCCGCCGTTTCAGGGGGGGGGAGTGTTATAAGGCTTAGTTTGGGTAAGCTATTGGTTAACCTTTTGCAAGTGGTCAAACGGACTAATACCACGCATTATCAACAATACCTTAACAAGCACCAGTGAACACCCGTTTTAGTGCCGGGGGGGGGGGTACTTTTGTCCCGTTCGTCTGCGAAAGGCTCGGGGAAACAGCGAGCACCAACAGTGTTGACCCGCGCTATAATGTGGCAGGAACTAGCCCTTCTCTCTGGAAGTGTGTAACGCAAACGCAGAGGACCTTGCGCGGGACGGAACGAAACGTTTGTATCATAGTGATAATTTCGTATCTTATTCGGCATATCTGTACGCATTAGACTAGTCTAGTCTAGACTAATAGTAGTGGTGAAAAATATTTTTGTGTCTGATCGGACGAGCGCACGGGACGTTCCTTGTCCTTCGTAGTCATGTTGCTCCGAAAGAGAGCGGGACCTGCTGCATACATCGGTCTAAAGCTGTGTCGCCTCTGTACCAGATGTACTGGGACGTCGTCATACACGCATCACAAACACATCTTAGCCAAACAACCTGAGATCTTCAGTTATCGTCAGTCTTGGATTTGGCCAAAAAAACTGAAAATAAATTTCAAACGGAAGAGAAAAACAACCCCAAGTCCCGAAAATTCAAATTTAGTAAGCATTTTCGTGCTACATAATGGAACTCCAATCGATGCTTTGAATTCAAAGAGGCCTCCGGAGGCAGTTGTGCAGCCCTGCTGCCTGCTGCTCTTGCGGGTAGCACACCAACATTGTTCTGGGCTAAACTTAGAGAGGTGCACCACCGCAGAGCTGGCGGGATTATTCTGCGGTGTGCTGCTGATAAACTTGGAAGTGGTTGAACAAGCAGCAGCAGCAGCGGCGGCGGCGGCGGCGGCGGCAGCAGCAGCGGCAGCGGCAGCGGTTGTGTCTGTTCGTGGTCGGTCGTGCTTGACTCTCTCCTCCGTTGCGAAGTCAGCAGCTAGTCAACAGGTAGCGAGGGATCTCGAGATTCGTGACGAGAGAGCATCACTGCTTACCCAACGTGCGGTGATGCATCGCCAGCGAGGAACGGCGAGTTCGTCTCGAGTAGAATCGGCATCAGATAATGCTCGTACGACGAATCTCGTTCAGGAGTTGGCGCGCAACCTCATCACTCCTAGGCGGAGAGGGCAACACGAGGCCGGTGTCATCCCTTCACAGGAAAAAGTGAACAAAGCTATGAAGCTGTGTATCATGATACTGACCAGCCACATCGGTGAGCCGCTGATGGCAACAGATGAAGCTTCGGTGGTACAAGCCATTCGCACAAGACTCGTCAAGGTGATTGAGGATTTGATTGTGTCACATGTGTCACCCTCTGCTTTTGTGTTTGGCGTCGTCCATGCTGCCGACGCATTGCGTTGCGCGCAAGGAACACAGCGCATGTGGCACCGTGGATTGAGTAGATGCCGTCGTGTTATGCGTGGGGCTGCATGAAGAAGCTTTCCGACTCGAATGCAGTTTTGTCTCTAATTTGTGTACTACTTGTTTGATCTTTGATGGGGGGTTACTTCGATTGTCGTTGTCTGTGTGGTGGGTTAGCCCGTACCAGGTATTACAGCAGCGTACTCGTACCTCATTTTCAGAGAGCGCAACATAGCATGCCAAATCGGCATGTCGGTACGAGTACTTGTAGTAGAAATGAAAGCGTCCCTCGGCTTTTCAGCTCGGCCGTCGCCATTTTCTGGCGTGACCCATACCGTCGCCGTTTTCTGGCGTGACTAACCCTAGCCGACGTGAAACATATACTAAAAGCTACCAGACATATGTTTATGTGTTTCCCTCTATAGATAAGAGACATTTGCAGTCAAGAGCGCTTGTTTGGCGTGTCACAGGGTTTTTAATCGGAGTACCCACTGTATATTACGATACCTTGTAGTTTGGATGCCGTGGTTACCTTGAGCATTGGCTTTCACGACGTCGCGTACGATATCGCCAGGTGACGAGTTATGGCTAAAAGCCAAGGTGCACAGCAGCGGTAGAACGTCAGTACTATTCAGGTCACTCCGTCACCTCACACCTACAATATCGAGGAAAGCCACTGCGCTGTGTACTGTCAAAGTTATTACGGGAACGCCGGCGAAGAGAATATAGAATGATGGGACGAAGCGCTGTTTTGAGCACCGACCAGCGTTTCCTAGTACCAGATATTTAACACGGGGCCAACCATTTTTGTATGGCCATGATTTTCCGTTTCCTTTTCGATGGGGCTCTAGGGATCCGCTTTCCGCTCTAGTTTACGCAGTTTCTGCCTCTCATGGGTTCGGATTGAGGCGCCTGCCCAGAGCAGGATATAATATGTGTCACTTGTACGTACACACATGTATCATGTGTTCATATGTTCGGACTCCTTCGTGAAAGCACCCATCGCTCTGGATCCTCAAGTGACTGGGCCCACGGCTCATGGCTATCATCCGATGTGCCTCTGTCCCCTGCGGCCCTTTGCTTTCTGCTCAAAGCAGACCCCAAGCTCTCGAGGCAGTGGCGTCGAATCTGCTCTTCGTTTCGACGATCTGCACCGCCGCCTGCGGCTTCTAGGCTACGTCAAAAACCGCGCTCCTATGCTCCACCTTCTGCAAGTGCTCGCCGGCACAGGCACATCGGACAAGCGGCACATGCCTGGGATAGCGCAGATGCCCCCTCGTGTTTTCTCAGAACCATCATCCGGGCTTTCGGGGATCGATCGCGTCGGGCAGTCCCATGATGTTGGCGCGATGCCTGCTGGACGGCCTTCCGCTAGTGGGGTATCAAATGGGCGTGAGGGCGAAGATGAGCGGTATGCTGGGGCTATCACCAGGCGAGCAGAGGGGCAGTCTGTCCGGCGGCCGCGGCGGGGTACGGAGGTGACGGACCGGGCGTTGCTACGAGGCATTCTGTACGCTTTCCAGGTACGTTTTTGTCCTCTGGCGTCTGCTTGGCGATGGTTCGCTCGCATAGAAGAGACGGCTGCGAGGTTGTGGAGTCTGACCTTTGTACAAGTCCGTTTATTTTCCTCGCTGATCAACAAGTCGTTTACCACGAAAACACGGGTGCGGTTGTAAAAGAGTTTTAAGACGGTTGTGATGCGGCGGTTGTTCGATACCCCGCTCGTCTCACGGGGGTGGCACAGCATGCGTGCATTGTATTGCTGCGATATTCTAAAAGGTTGTGACGGCTGCTGGTGAGTTGCTAGTGACGTCGTGACTGCTGGCGACCCCCAAGGCGCGCGATCGCTACCCCTTCAACGCAGATCAAACCGACATAAAAAACATCGGTACTTTGACTGTGTTCCGAGCGGGCTGTCGTCACGGTAGCTGCGGAAGGGAGGGCGCCATCGCGTTTTTCGTTGGCGCACTTTGAAAAATGCTGTCGGCCACTTGAAATGTGCACGGCTCTATACCTCCTACCGTCCCTCCTCGACAGGGTATTGACAGCCAGTACATCAAGTACTGCGAGGAAGAATCTGGGTATGTGCTTGACCCACGGCTGAGGCTGGGATTGAAGCAGCGAGCAATGGTGACTGAGATGCTGGAGATGGGCTGGCTGTTCACTTCGATCGTGCGGTACAACCAGAGCATTGATGGTGAGGGGATGCTGCAGCTACGAAGATGTTGTGATAGCTCAACAAGGCTCCACGCGCTTTGGACCTATGGGAGTTGCCACGATGTCACGCTAGCAGTGCCAACGGTCCCAAACTTGACTCGAGTTCACCATGCGCGATGTTTTCCTGCTGTCATAGTCCTGGCGGGTCATATGCATGACTCGCAAGAGCCGCTCCCTAAAACTTTTCGTTGTGTGTTCCTGAGAAGCACTTCTGAGGGCCGGAGACATTAGTTGGTGTGATGCTCGCTCCATCCCCCTCCTGTCGTCAAAGCTAATGCTATTGATAATGTTGCAACTTCGGTCCAGCCACAGTGATACCTCTTGTGTTATAGTTAAACCAAGCGCTCGCACACGCGAACGCGGTCCAGCGACAGTGATGTGGCCAAAACATCCCCCTCGCCCTCGGCACGTGCGAGAGTCTAGACGACCTCCTTGTAGTGACTCTTGCCCTGGCAGACGCCAAAGAATAGACGCAGTTGTGTTAGTAGTAGTATATCCTTCGCTCAAGCGAATAAAACAATGCCCACCCGCTTCTCGCACCATGTCAACGCCCAACGGCGTATCTACCAGCTGGCACACCGGGCCTCGGTCCTGGCCGCATCCAGCAAGCCTTCGTGTTTTCCTTGAAAGAGGACATGACGGAGTACTACCGACTTATCGCCGTACTCGGGGCGCAGCTTAACTTTGACGCGTCAAAGGCCGGCGAGGGAGGCGGCGGGGGGGGGGGGTCGGGGGGGGCACGGAAGGCTTGACGCTCCAACGGCTCTTCGTGTGGGTGTTGGATCCGTTGAAGAGGCTCAAACTCATGGCTACGCTTGTGGCGGCTGCTGCGCAACTAAAGGTGGGAGGCAAAAACGGCTACGGTAGATTGTACTCATATTATAGGCGCTAGTACTAGTACTGATACGGATAACTATAGTACTCGGAACCCACGGTTAACACTAAAATCTATGTATTCCCCTGTTTTTGCTCATTACTGTGTTCCACCGCAAAACTACTGCTAGACTATATACTAACGTTACTACTAACTACTACTTTTATGCCACTTTTATACTGCAATATGCTAGTTGATGTAAAGGAAAGGAACACCACTCAGCGATCATCTACTACGTGTTAGGGCATGTTTTCATCAACACCACTAACAAGGGCACCAGACATGGACGCGACATCTACAGGACTACAACATCTTCGACGACAGTGGGGAGAAAACAGGACGTATAAGTGTACACTATAGTCTATAATAATGTGAAAAGTAAGTACAGACAGGGATGTCAACACTGCGGTAAACCACACGACCAACCTATTACGCAGGGTATTTCGTGCCTCCATCCGCTTACATGATTGCCTGACAACCTCTACCATACCAAACGCAGTAGAATGTGCCTAACGAAGTAAAGTCACCCTCGCGTTCAATAGTGGTGACATCGCATGTCCACGTGAGACAACCTTTACGAAACGCAGTAGCATATGCCTGACGAAGTAAAGTCACCCTCGCGTTCAATAGTAGTGACATCGCATATATATGACGTTGCATGCCCACCTCAACTGCTGTATTTGTAAGATGTATCTCTGTCTTAGAATTGGCGACCTCAGAGCCCCACAGCGGCACGGTAAAAATCATGGACGTGAAATCGTACATTTGAGACAATAATAAGTTGAAAAGGAAGCACAGGCAGACCTGATAAAATTGCGATAAACCACACTGCCGACCCATCGCATACCCTCCTGAGACGACCTCTACGAAACACAGTACCATATACCTAACGAAGTAAAATCACCCTCGCGATCAATAGTGATGACATCGCATATATATGACATCATATATATGACATCACATACCCACCTCGCCTGAATCACATACCCACCTCGCCTGATGTATTTGTAGGATGTGTCTCTGACTTAAAATTGACGACCGCAGAGCCCCACATCGACAAGGTAAAATCATAGGCGTGAAATCGTACATTTATTTGAGACAAAAATAATTTGGAAAAGGAAGCACAGGCAGATGTGTTAAAATTGCGGTAAACAACCTTACCAACCCATTACGTAGGGTATTTCGTACATACCGTCTGCATGATCGCCTCCCAACCTATGCCAAGCGAAGTATGACTAACGAGGTAACGTAATTGAACGCGTGTATACCAAGTATGACTAACGAGGTAACGTAATTGAGCACATGCATACCAAGCGTTCCTTAAAAACTGACGATTCGCATCCCTCCCTCTAATGCTCAATGGCGGAGACAGTACATGGCCACATACATCACCTCGCATGCTGTATTTGGCAATACGTATCTCTTTCGTATAATTAGCGATGTCAGAAAATAATGGTAACTGTATGATGATGGTGACAAACAGTGCATGACCACATCACCTCGCCTGTTGTATTTGACAATACGCATCTCTTTCTTATAATTAGCGATGTCAGAAAATAATGGTGACTACAAATATTCTATAAAATCGCGCGATCGGAGTATCACACACAGCTTGCAAAGATGAGTTTCGACGAAATCTTCGATCTCACAGCAGGAGTGTATTTTCATTTTTTATAATATGCTAGTGGTGACACCGTATATAGTGGCATTGTTTCGGCGCAAATTACGCCGGTTTGGCCCTGCGTAACCATCGCACAAAAACGAAAAGTCTCCAATATGACATAGAAGTATCTCAGCTCCTCGCCGTCATTTTATGGCCGTTCAAGCCCTGCACCCTCTCTTAGTCAGATGGCGCCTGTACCGTATATTGCAGTCTTCAGGGCTGCCAGGCATGTAGCGCGGTGTGTAGTGGCTTCCCCGCCCGTATGAGCCTTGTTCTGTATTGAACACTGAAGAATCAATGATGTTGACAACAATGATGAGTATGTGCTGCCGATGATAAGACGAAGGTGACGATATTGATGACGAAGGTGACGTTGATGATGATGACGATTATAATGGTGATGTTACTAATATCATGGTGGTGGTGATGATGGTAATTGTGGTGGTGATGAGCATGAGCAAGAGCAAGGTTAACCAGTGTTTTCCTTACCCTAACCAACCGAACACACCCACCAACATCCCGCCCCGAACAGCAGGGAGGCGCATTGGCTTCTTGCCTACACACGCACATGGACCACGGTGACCCCTTCGTGAGGGGCCTGGTGCAGCGGACGATGGTGCGGTCGTGCGAGTCGTTGTTCCTCATGGTGAAGCAGTGGATGTTTGAGGGGGAGCTGGTGGACCACCACAAGTGAGTGAAGATTGCCCTTCGCCTGCCGGTAACCGAGAAGCGCGTGCCTGAGCAGGACGCCTTGACTTCCGGGTTTCCCTGCTCACTCACGAAGATCGTGATTTCACGATGTTCGTCATGGATAGTATATAGTTGCCGTAGTACCTGCCTGTGGCTTGCGAATGGCACCAAATTGGAGGAGCAAACACCTACTGCTGTATACATCGCACGCAGGACTTTCTTCGCGACGGTTATTTGAGGCAGTTGTTACGCATGGTCGGTGTGAGTGGTGGTCTTGTTATGGATTATCTTGTAATGGCACTCGTGCTCACGTCGTTTCGCACGAGGCGAGCGCCGCCACTTGTTGCACTTGCGCTTCTATCGTACCTGGTAGATATTACGAGCGAACGCGAGTATCTAATTTTGACTACGTCAAGATGTTTAGGGGGGGCTTTCGAGTTGTCGAGGCGACCGCCGACTACTAACGCATCCGAGTTGACAAATGTCCTGCCGCGCTAGTTTGTAGCGACAACTGCACTACTTGTAGTCCCATCGTAGTAGCTCGTGCTCACCCTTTTCCATTGTGATAAGGACGGTGTTGTTGACGACGCGGATGTTGTGGATAACCTTGATGGTGTTGATTCATGGTGTCTTCACCCACGTGACTTGTTTTCATCGGGCACAAACACAGAGAGTTCTTCGTGCAGATGAACCCGCTTGCGATCGAGGACGAGATGCTGTGGCAGGAACGCTACTACCTCGCCCTGGACCTGCTGCCTAAGTTTATCGAGCAAGAGATCGCGTTGAAGATCCTCACCATCGGCAAAGCCATCAACTTCCTTAGGCGCTTGTGCGGCGACTCTGAGTGGATCATGGGACCCATGGCCAAGGTGAGCAAGCCCCGTGATTCGATCAAATCGAGTGTTTGTGCGGGTTGCTTCGTTTCCGCGTCGTTTGAACGTGTTTTTCCGGTCGAGGAGGACACGCTTCCAACGACTTTGTGCAACGCCTGTTTGTCGTCAGCGCACCAGAAACACTTCCTGCAGAGACGAAAAGTAGTGCCGTCTTGTTTGAGATTGTCTCCCAGCCGTTCCTTATATTTTTGAGGCGGCATCATGAGCGTCCTGACCCCCTTCTCTGCTCTCCAACGCGTGCTTCACGAGCGCTTTATTTCATTCAGGGATAACGCTGCCACGGAAGGTGGGCGGATGGGTCTGAACCTTTGAGTCCGTTCACTCACCCCCCCCCTCCCCCCCCCACCGCCGCCGCTGACTGCACACCACATCCTTCAACCTCTCTTCCAAAACCACGAGGCTGGCCGGAACTCCCTGGGGGTTGAACATGTCAACCATACAGACATGACACATGCCAATTTTCGTTTCGCTTTTGGGTAAAACGTGGACAACACAAAACGTTCCACATGCCACAGGCTTTCGTTTGTGGCTGAAATATTTACGAAACAGACATGCCGCATGAATCTGACTTCTGTTTCCTTTTTGAGTAAAGTATCGACAAAACCGACATGCCGCGTACCGCCGACTTTTTGTTTCGTTTTTGGCGCCTGCCACCGTTCCATTTCGACGCCATGGGATTGTGACCGTACCCTACACTATGACCAGGCAGCCGCGCAGGCAACAACGCTGGAATATGGTAACACAGCGTCCCTGCGAGCGGTCGTGGCCTCCTGCTCGACCCTGACCAACGCCAGGCTGGTGCACCTCATGCTGGGACGTTACCGTCTCAAGGCGCACCTGAGGGTGCTCAAGAAGTTCCTCCTGCACGGCCAGGTGAAGCTAGAGGCGGCTGGAGATGTGCTCCGTTTTCGATCGCGTGACCTGTTGTGAACCTGTAGCCGCACTCGCTGTGGTCGAACGGGTCCAGAGGAGCGAACGGATCGGATGGACTATCCGATTTGAACGAGTCTGAGCCGAAAATATTGAAAGGATCGGACGGACTATACTATTTAACCGGCTCGAAAAGGTCGAAAGGATTGAAAGGATCTGAATGCCCGAATGGGTTGAAATGATCGAACGAGTTGGACGGACCGTGCGATCGAGAAAATTGGACGGATTGCAATACTGGAGCGACTCGGGTGGTCTAAACGGGTCGAAAGGGTGGATGGGGCGAACTGGACGATATAAACAGATTGAACGGATTGCTTGGGTCGGCTGATATGTGTTTTATTTGCGTTGGGGTTAGCTTTGGGGGGTGGCAGACGAGTGTGTTGGGCGAGCGTGTTTCGGCAGATCAGGTCTGCAGCAGCGAAACCCCGTGTGTTGTGAACCGCTTTCGCCTACCTCCGTCGGAGCACCCGGCGCACTTTTCCTTACGTTGTATTGCGCAAGTGTTAACGGTGATGTTGTCGATATCGATAAGGTTGTCGTTGTTGTAGTTACCGTTGATGTTGTTGTTAATGCTGTTGATGTTGTTGCCGTTAATGTGATCGTTGATGTTATTTTCTTACCCTTGATGTCATCGTTATCGCGAATGTTACTGTTAATGTTGTCGTCATCGTTGCTGTTGCTGGTGGTGGTGGTGGTGTTGTGTTGTTGCTGCTGTCGCTGTTGCAGTTAACGTTATCGTTTTCGTTTTTATGGTCGTTATCGTTAATGTAATCGTCAATGCTATATTTATCGTCGACGTTTTCATTAACTCGGCGGTATTATTCATATCTTTGAGCGACTCTCGGAACTTTTTCCCCTGCCTTACATTGAGCGAGTGCTGACGTCAGGGACAACGTTATCGACAGCGTTCACTCGGCGGTACGATTCTTAATTGCAGAAAGCTCTTCCCCACCACCCCCATCCACCCACTCACCCACCCACCCTACCATAGGGAGACCTGATGCTGACTCTCATAGAGGTGCTCGGGCCAGAGCTGGACAAGCAGGCTACCCAGATTTATCGTCACAATGTCACGGGGATAGTGGAAGGAGTCATCAAGACCAGCACCATCGCGCAGGATGAAGCTGAGGATGTCGCTCGGATCGGGGTGAAGATACTGTCCGGCTCGGCGTCAGACACGTAAGTGCTGCATCTTGCTTGAGTATGATAGCGTACCTCAAGTATGATAGTTTTCGGCCTCATTACGTTTTCAACCGTTTTGTTGAAGGTGGGTGCCTGTTGGAAAAGGGGCTATGGTTGTGGATGGAGTTGTAGTTCAAACGAAACTTCCAATTGGTTTATATTAAGTTCGTTTATGCTCGGTTCGATTCGGTTCGGTCCGGTCCGGTCCGGTTCGGTCGGTTTGGTTCGATTCGGCTCCGTGTGTTCGGTTCGATTCAGTCTTCTTCGGTGCGATTCGGTTCGGGTGAAGTCGTGTAGATTCGGTCGCGCCATTTGTAGTCTGTGTCCGCGACAGCCTACTCACGGTAGGGCAATGGAAGCTTCTTAGTACATCGCGTCGCTGCCCGTGGTCGATTACGACTAGTGCTGTGAAAGCAAGTTAAGGTTTCGAGCCGTCGACACGGCAAGCTGTTGCTATCGACGTCTGCCCACACAGCCGACTGTGCGTTTTTTACTTTGCAACAGCAGCTGTACTGTGGTGTCCCCTTGCCCGTTATCCTTGCCGCTACCTCGTTGGCGTCATGTCTCTGCCCGGCAGTGGATGGAGCATATTTTCCTCTGACGTACGACGTGGGCTCTCCGGTCTCGGCGATCGTGACGAAGCAGGTGTGACGCCGCACACACCGCGTCTTGCGCTGTACGCACATGGCCTTATTGACGCATGTCACTGTCGCTACTATTAATAGGGCGATAGGGGTCAACCTCGATTTTCGGAATCTCCTGAGTTGATTCTAACCGTACTCGATACCTAACCCTACTCTTTACGTCAGGTTCGAACCGACTCAATAAAACCCCAACCCGATCAACCTGTGGCCTACTTAATACTACTACTAGTAGTAGTACTAGTATCGACACACGACGTGTATGAAAATACGTGGAAGTGTGGTGAGCTTGAGCTTTATTTTTCATTTTCCCCCATCCGCCGGAGGATAAGAATAAAAAAAGTACTAGTACCTCTAGTGCTACTAGTACTACTATTGCTACTGTTAGGTATATGACGAATACTATTAATAGCCCTTTACGAACTGCATCCATGTTTTTTCGGGACATAACACTTGGAATTAGTGTGGCAATTGTTTTTTTGCAACAGAGGTTAAGCGCGGGTGGTTTTCCAACGATTTGGGGATGTTCTTGAGTTGGGGAGTGTTGACCCTGTGAGAACTGCATCCATATTTTTTCGGGGCATACCACTTGGAGTTAGTGTTAATCTGTTTTTGCAGCTCTCAAAGGGTTTTAAACACGAATGGTTTTCCAACGATTTTGGGATGTTCTTGAGTTGAGGAGGAGCCCCGCCAATCACAGATGGGTTGGTCAAAACATGTCTTGTTAATAGTACCCCGCTATTACTGTATTACCGACAGCATGGCCGACAGTTGGCCGAGCGTCCTGCCTGCTGTTGCTGCTGTACGTGGTGCTGCTGCTCTTCTGCTGTGGCTGTTGCTTCACTAAATCATGCCAGGTACCTGGTATACGTACTAATTTTATGCCAAGCGTACACAGCACTTGGCAGTAGCGGCAGTACGAGTACTCGTTGTGCTGTACGAATACGAGCATATAATGTCTCCTTGCAAATATCATATCAAGGCACAGATCAATTATTTCGGTTTAAGGTAATTTCCAACGAATAAGAAAATATCAGGAATCGTGACAAAGAACGCGGCCTTCTCGCAAAATCGTGGTTTTAGTCGGGAATCCTGGCTTTGAATAATCTTGAAAACAAATCGTAAAATCGCCGTCGGGATTCCTGACAACGTGACGTGTGTTTTTTTCTTTGTACATATTAATTACGATTCACAATTTTAAGTGTCAGGAGCCGTGATTTTTTGCCCTCACTAGGAACGAGCCTTAAAACGTTTACTTCTGGGGATCAATAAAAGGTTCCCCCATAGTTTATAGCTAGGACTATCGACAACGACGTACGTGTAGTCTGTGGCATGTACTGCATGGTAACCCGTTGGCCTGCGATATCCTACATAGATACCTGGTAGCCCCTTCGATATTGGGGCGGATGGGCCGGCCCTATTCCCTAGTAATGATATAAAGATGAGAGTGATGACGGTGATGATGATGGTGATGGTGATGATGACGGTGATGATGATGGTGATGATGATGATGATGGTGATGATGATGATGATGGTGATACTGATGGTGGTTGTGGGGGATGGCCTCAGGTGATCTTGGACTACCGTCGAGTGTTCCACCTGCTATGGCGAATCAAGCGCGCCGAGTGGAGCCTCGCCTCCGCATGGCGACATCACACCACCGCTACGCACACCAGGGTGAGAGCGGTGCATCGTGTAGGCTGACACCGGTGCAGTGTATAGAGGGGTAGCGGTATAGCGGTGCATTGTGTATGGTACGGTGAGACTGGTGCATTATGTAAGGTGGGACCTGTGTCTTGCATTATTGACGGTCATGATATATACGTATACCACGTGTGGTTTGTCTTGTGTTTTTCCGTGGGGTATTCCTCAGCTCCAGAGTGACTGGAGCCTGTCCTGTGACCACGGACTTGATTATGCGAGTTAATGTGAGAACAACAACAACAAGAACAACCACAACAACAGCAATTGGCCTCCCCGATGGAGTAGTGGGTGAATCTGGTCCCTGCTAAAGACAAAGGTCGTGGGTTATCGTCTCACCGAGTGCATATGATAGCGCTCCTAAGGACTTTTTCTTGCAAGAAAATGACAAGCGGAAAGCGCGAGAGCGTGAGTTATCAAAATCCGATGAAAATCGACGAGCATAAAAAGCTGGCAAGTGGGAATGCCGAACCCTATGCGCGATAAAAACGAAGGCAAGTACTGGGGGGAAGAGAAAACACATATGACCACGGACGGCTTGTGCTCTTGTCCAGAAAGTCGCTGAGGGTAACACGTGTTACTATTTATAGTAATTGTAATAATTGAGCTGGAGAGCAAAAGTGATTATATAAAAATAAGAGAAAAAGGGGGGATAGCGGTGCGTTTTGTATGATAAGGTGAGAGCGATGCACTTCATAGAGGGTGAGAGCGGTGCATAACGTAGGGTGAAGCCGGTGTACTGCTGTATGGTGCTGTGTCGCGCGTACGTACGTTACATATTTATACATTAGCTTGTAGAGGTCGTGGCTACTATAGCAAATGTGATGGCAAGATCGTTTTTTTGTGTGTTTTTTACTTTTCCCGCGTGCCGCCATCCCGCTCTCGCCCTCGTACCCGCTCGATTTTCTCCCGGATGCGTTGGCAGCTCGAGGGCATCCTTCCGGAAATAAGAGGGGCCTTGCACCGATGCAGCCTCATCCGCGGACAGATGTTCTTCCTCACCACCACCTCAGGTTTGGCCTTATCTTCGACGTCGACCCGCCGTTAGTGCTCCTTGAGAGGGCTGGTAGTATTTCTTCTTATGCGAGGGCCGGTAGTGCTCTTTCTTGTGAGAGGGCCGGTAGTATGATGCTGCCTTGTACAGAGCCAAATGGCGTGTTAACTTAGTCGAAGACAGGGTCGGCAGTGTGTGCGGTATGCCGTGCTGGCGCGATGTTGACTCGATGCCTGCGTTGGCCTTGACAGCAACTGCATGCTGTTCTATGATAGCTCCATGATGTCCATGTGTCGTGTGCCACGAACTTTGCTGGTTCGATGCCTGTGTTGGTGGCGTTGGCAGCAACTACATGATGTTCGAGGTGCTGGAGACCTCGTGGGGATCGCTGCATGAGAGGCTGGACTCTGCTCGCAACCTGGACGACCTGATCAACGCGCACAAGACGTACCTGTCCGACCATCATGTGCAGAGCGCTGCTGCACGACGATAGCAGGGACATCTCCGCCAAGCTGGAGGAGGTAAAAACTTTACTCGTTTCTCCTTTTTCTCTATTTTTTTTTGCTTTTTTTTCCTCTTCTCCTTTTCTTTCCTTTCCTTTTTGCTCCTTTTCTCCTTGTCTTCTCTTCTTTTTTCTCGGTTTTTTCTTTCCTTTTGCCTTTTGCTCCTCTTCATATTTTCTGATTTTTTTTACGTTTGTCCTTGTTTATTTTTTTATTTTGTTCCTTTCCCCTTTTTCCAGTTCTACTGTTCTCCTTTTTTCCCATTTCTTCTTTTCGTTTCTTCTCATCATTTCCTCTTTTTCTCCATTTATTATTTCTGTGTTTCTCCTTTTCTCTCTTATAACACCGCTCTGGGCAGATTACGAGGACCGTTGTATTTGTACCGTCCCCCACGAAGGTAGAACATCATAGTTAATGTCTCCCAGGTAGAAACTTGAGTGATGGCTTGAATTGTCAATATTAACAGTATTACTGGTACCTGGTATGAAATCATTCACTTTCACCCCCTACACCCATGCTAACTCTGGTAACTATGGTAACTTTGCTTAGGTGGAACGGATTGTGCACAGCACGTTGTAGGAAGGCAGATTAAATAGTAATGACCTTGCTCTCTTCTGTGCTGTATAATATGTAGTCCGCTCTGGGCGGAAACACAAGGATAGTTGGGGAATGAATATGAGTACCCAAACGGTCCTTACATTTACGTCCGGAGTGGTACTGTATTTTGGGGGAGGGGCGACCGGGGGGCACGGGGCGCGATACAACGCCTCTCCCTCCCGCCCCCCCTTCCGTTGAGAGAACCCAATCGCCCCTCGGGTTGTCGCACCACAAATTTGACGAAGGCCTAGTCAGCCCGATTCCTCAATACCCTCACCGTATTTGATGGTGTTTTGTGTAGATTATAGACCCCACCCCACGGACACTACCGTAGTGTTACACAGTTAGTGCTATTAAGTGTGTCTTCACACTGTTTCGTGCTTGAGACTACAGCTCAAGCCTCAGGCAGATCGCGATATAGATCATACAAACCATATAGACCATACAGATCATAAATAACATGTAATAATGTCGAGTAGATCATATAGAGTAGATCGATCCTGTATCTGACGTTGTGATATGGTGTGCAGCACCTCTATACATCTCTATACATCTCTATATATGAAGTACACATCCAATCAACCGTGGAAACATGTGTTGTCAATCAATCATGCAGATCGTACGACTCCCACCGGATAACATGGGCTAGACCATACAGATCTTCCAATGAAATATCTAGAACATCAAGTGGGGATCGGTGATCTGGCTAAGGTGTGCTGCATTTTCAATCTTTTTTCGATACGAAAAGGGGACAAAGTAGTTGTAGTTTGATTTGAATCATATCTGCGGTAGGAAAATCGTATGAAGACATTGCGTTGGATTGACTCCGTGTTGTATAATAATAGGCCGGTCGCCCCGGTGGCGTATCAGATTAACCTCGAGCCTGGTATAGGTCAGTTTCGCGAGTTCGAATCCCCCGAGTGCATACTCGTATAAATTCGTCGGGACTTTTCCTCGTGCACAAATTGACTTACGGAAAACTTGAGAGCGTGAGTTAGCAACACTCGATGAAAAATCGCAAGTAGTGGGATTGCTGAACCCTATGCGCGATAAATATTGAAGGCAAGGGCCGGGGGGGGAGAAGGGACGAAGCCTGTGACCACGGCTTGTCCAAAAGCTGGAAAGTAGATGTGTGTGAAGAAAAAAATATATACATATATGCCTAGTTATAATTTTTTTTCCGGCATCTCTGTGGTACGGTAACAGGTGTTGTCCAATCATCATCCACTTCTATCGGCACCAGGAAACCTTCCTTTCATTTTTTTCTGTATATATGTGCCTACATTTTATTTGTGCCTATTTATTTGCATGATAACCTTCGTAACTCTCTGTGCCTCGTTTTTTTCTGTTGCGGAATCTCTTTGGCATGATAACAGGTGCTGTCGATCATCATCGACTTCTGCAGACACCAGGAAAGCCTCGTCACTCGTGCCATGGCAGAGGTCGCCGTCAAGAAGTGAGTCAAGCCTTACAAGCCTTCAGCGCCAAGCATACTGCTTGTAGTGGTTATAGTATACTGTTTATAGTATAGTGTTTATAGTATAGTATAGTATACCTGGTAGTGTTTATAGTATAGTGTTTATAGTATAGTGTTTTATAGTAAAGTATAGACTAAGGCTGCGGTAGGGGTCAGAGCAGCGGTATGGTAGGTGTTTCCTTTTGCATGTCTCAAACTTTGACGTTTATGTTTTTCGATTTCACTCTGTACACCATCGCCATAAAATAACTTGATTTGGTACACCATCGAAATATATTGTAGTCTGATTTTGATCACGGTTCACCTCGCACGAGTGGGAGGTATAGGTATGTACCAAGTATCTAAGTAACTAAGTATGATACCACCAAGTATGTAGTGTAAGCATGTAAGTATGTTGTAAGTAAGTAAGTATGATACCTCCTACTTGTAGGGAAAGACCGGGTATAGTCCCTACCTGGTAATATATAATACCAGGTACTATTTTTAATACTGTAGTGCCGTAGCTTTGGCCTAGAGGCTAGCTGTACCCACCTTTAGCATCAGTGCTGCACCTCTTCGAAACAGACGGGATTGTGTTTTGCACAGAGTTAACCCGGCGTTCTTATATGGGGTTTTACCCCCCAGGTGTTCTGATGATAGGGGTTCCTGTGAGGCGCGTTGAGCACGAAGCAGACAGATGATTTTGTTTCCGCGTTTTATTGTTTTTCCCGCCGCTTGTTATAGCTTGTTAACGCGCTGCGCTGCGGTCCGTGCTTTGCTTTTCACACCAAGCGCGCAGTAGACGGCTTTTTTTTACGCTTCTTTTTTCTGGGTTTCCCCCTCCTGTGGCCTGATAGGAGTGCCTATGAGGCGCCGTGGACGCAACAGATCACCGTTTTTTGCCTCGTGTTTCTTCTGGCTGTCCCTTGCGGGCTGTTCGATGATACCGGTTCCTACAGAGTTGAGGTATTTATTTTTCTCCGCGCGCTAGGTTAGCGGGCTGGCTAATTTAAGCCGTCACCGCTGGAATGTGGATTCCACGCGCTAGTCTAGCGGACTCAATACGATAAGTCGCCACAGCTGGAATACGGGCTATGTCAGTTTGATCATATTTATTCTGCTGGCGGAAGTTTACAGCGGCTCTCCGTGCCTCGTGTATAACAGACCCCACGGTAAGCCCGCAAGGGCGAGCTATGAATACTGAATGGCTGGTGCGGCGTGCTGCTCTGGCGAATCCCGAATAGTGCTTTTGCTGCGGGGAAACTCGAACCTCGCGCGGGAAGAGACGAAATATTTCATGTAGGCCTATAATTGCGTTTTTAGTTTGTATCCCTCTTAAGTGAGCGTGCAGGAGTCGAACGGGACGGCTACCTTTTAACGTAGATTTGCTGCGTTCGAGGCGAGTCCCTCACCCTCTGTTCCTGTTGCGTTTCTTCATATTGCCTACCAGGTATCGCCTCCCCCTCTCTAGTGCCTCTCTCGTCCTCGTGTGCCGCATGAAAACGCCCCATTGCGAATTTCTGATCGATTTCGTGTAATAGGGCAGAAGAGGTGGACAGGGAGCAGCGGACGGCCAGAGGGCAGTGGGGATCGGAGGGAGACCCGAATGGCGCAAGACGGCCGTCGGGGCTTGACCCGTACGGTATGGCCAGCGTCGACCACACCGCTAAGAGATACGAGGCAAGGGGATATCATGATGTCATTAGTTGTCGATTGATACCGTTGCATATCGATCGGTCTCATTATAATTGATAGGTATCGTTGGATATCGATAGGTGTCGTTAGATATCGGTATGTACCGTTAACTATCGATAGACATCAATAGGTATCCATAGGTAGCGATAGCTATCGATAGGCAGCGATAGTTATCCAGGTAGCGATAGATATCGATAGGTACCGATACTGATAGATCGGTACCTAGACACTGATAGGTGTCGATGTACCGAGAGGTACCGAGAGGTACCAATAGGTACCGAGTACCGTACTTAGGTACAGCGTACCGATAGGTACCGATAAGTACCCGATAGGTATCAATAGATACCTCTAGGTACCGATAGGAGCCGATGGGTACCGAAACCGATAGATATCGATAGACACCAAGACCGATAGGTATCGATAGGAACCGAGACCGCTCGATAGGTATCGATAGGCACCGAGACCGCTCGATAGGTACCGAGACCGATAGGTATCGATATGTACCGATAGGTGTCGTTGGGTACCGATAGGTGTCGCTGGATACCGATGGGTGTGCTTGAATACGTATAGGTGTCGTTGAATACCGATAGATATCGTTAGATCCCGATAGATACCATTAGATATCGATAGATATCATTGCATATCCATTGATATCATTACATGCAGGTAGAATTTAGATATCCATATATATCGTTACGTGTTGATGGCAAGTAGAAATTAAGAGTTGCGGAATGTCAAGCCTTGCAAGGACCGTTGTCAAGTCGAAATATTTTATTTATGATGGCACATGTCCCGCAGCGTTCACGTAGTTCGGTAAATCGGGTATCTGGCGGTGATGAATTTTGAGTGGATTGTGTTGTACTGTTCTAAGGCAGTTCAAAAAAAATGTTATTCATATCGTGATGGGCTGTGGTGTTTGTGATCCTGTGCTTGTGTGCCGCTGCAGGAGGTCTTTTTTTTCCGAGCTGGTGCAAATGGCTGTGACGTAGTGCGGAGTAAGTTTTGCAATTCTTTAAAAACGATGCCATCATGGTGACCTGTGCTGCCCGTGGTCCTGCTTGCCTTGCTGTCATGTGCTTGTGTGCCGCTGTAGGAGGCTCTTTCCTCACTGGTGCGGTTGCTGGAGGAGAAGAGCGGCAGGACGGAGATTCTAAGATACCTCACCTTCCGGTTGGATTTCAACGAGTGAGACACTAAATGCTCAAATGTCAACCCCTGACCGGAAAAAAGTCGAATTCAAATAACGTAATTAACACCACTGCCTAGAAACCCACCGTCTCCAAGGCGCCAGAATTGCCGAAAACGAGGTATTCAAGTGTACTTGGTATTAGATCTATCCTTCGGGGGTTTGAAAGGGAAAGAAATCGAGTAAAATTGACGAACAGAGCAGTATGCCACAGCAATGAAGAATTTCAGGCTATGAGAAGCGATGAATAGAGACCCCTCTTGGACGAAAATAAGAACACGGCCTCTGTTGTGCTAAAAATAGTGTAGGGCACACCTTCCCTTAACTATTACGGAGGACGATAGTAATAGCACCAAATATTGTTAGTAAAAATAGATGAATATATAGATTTTTGTGTCCACCGTAGGTCCTATTTACTAGGGACCCCCGAAATAGTCGAAGGATTTTCCGGCCTGGGGCCAAGAATAATATATTCTTAACTGGCGTCGCATGCTGCTGCCGTGGTCTAGGGTATGATGCCTTCTATGCTCGTGCTCCAATGCCAGGAGGTGTACACGACCCGCGCGTAGTGTGGCCTATCGTATGCGGGTCATTCACGCTGCTGTGATAAGGCCGGCTTCGTCCTTTTCATGTATCTATATGTATCGATGTGCATGGGTCCTGAAAAAGTTAGTTGTCCTACGGCAGCATTTTTTCCTACTACGAAGTATAGTGGTTCTTGCTATTCCGATATATCTTTTTGTTGTGTCGTCATTCACGTTTTCCCTTCCGGCATCTGCGATGGCCTACCCATGTCCCTACCAGCAAACACCCTTCGCCCATTTAGAGGTCATCCCTCCGAACCCCGTGTCGTGTGCGCGCAGCTACTACAAGGAGCGGCGAGCAGCAGTCGCTTCACCACTACCACCACCACCACCACCACCACCACCTCGCCAGGCCGGAGCTCCCGACCAACCCTCTTCAAGGCAAAAGCGATAGCGGACTGGCCTACTACCATGTACCTGGTAGCACGCACAATAACACGCACGATAACACGCAAGATAACACGCCACACACCCTTGGACGAATTTCCAAGCTGATGTCCTCTCCAGTAGTGGGGGAAGCGCCATTGCCGAGCGTTGCGCCTATACATGAGAAAATATTTGGACGGGTCTATTCCAACGCCATCAGTTGCTTAGTGCGCGCGCCCCCTCCTTTTTGTGGAGTCAATCGACTTGCTATTAATATACTCATCGGGGGGGGGGAGGGGGCGGGGTCATCTTGCGTGAGGGGGCGGGGTCATCTTGCGTGAGGGGGGGGGGTAATCTTGCGCGCTATTCGGTACGCGGCGACTCGCGGTCAGCCCTCCGTACCGAGCCCCCTCTTCAAGGCATAAGCGATAGTGGAGTGGCCTACAGCGCAGGACGGCTAATATGAAACGCCATCGCTGACCCAGGCTGGTTTTCTTATTCGGGAAAGGGTGCGTTCTACACTAAAAACAGTGTACCGGCTCCCAAATTTCTTGCTTTCCTGTAAATATGGGCCTTCTTCCTTCCTTAATGCCTTCATGCCTTATTGCCCTGTTTCTTACTATAGGTGTCCGATCCTGTACTGTACTAAGGGATGTCGCGGGGTCGACCCTCCCTGTCGACATCGCATTTTGCCAGAAAACGGTATACCGTATCCTGTGTGGCGCATTATTGGTACGTGCTTCTGGCAGAGTACCGGGGGGGTGCTTTTGGTTTGGTTGTTATCGACGCCACTTAACCCTTTCAGAACTGCAACCTTATCTCACATTAACTCCAAGTAGTTTGTTCCAGCTAATAGGTGGGCGCAGGGTTCTAAAGGGGATTAGAGTGGTATGCGGTACTGCTAATTCCCCAATAAGGCGGTATGCCAATATAAGGCGGTATCCCGATATAAGGCGGTCTAAATCGCTTGGCGCGACTGGGAAATCGCGCTCATAACCCGGGACGAATACGGCTGCTTCCCCCAATAAGCAATAAGGCGGTCATCTTGCTCTCTATACCACACTCCACCGCGTTACTGGGGGTGGGGGACCCGCACTGCAGTATCCTATACAGCTATAAAACCCCTTTGAGGGATTGAAGGGGCGAGAGTGTCGAAAAGAAGTGACGAACACAGCATCAGCCACGTGAAGCAGACCTTTCTGCTGGGATAAGGGATATGCCCGACGAAGTGCAACAGGAGGAGATGTGCCGCACCCACGCGCGGTATGATGTGATTCTACTTGGAATGTTACGCGGCGTTCCTATTAACAGAAAATTGGTAAGATCGCACTGGTCCCCTTTTAGCAGCGCTTTTCACGGATCGTCATGACCCGCCCAGCGGGTCGGCCCTGGTTGAGAAGTTGTCGATATCTCGCGGGTCGTGTCAGGCCGGGAAAGGAGGTGTTGAAATGGTCACGTCACGGATCGAGTCGGGTCAGGAGACTTTCGAACCTCGCGGGTTACCCTGACCCAACCCGACCCGACCCGACCCGACCCGACCCGACCCGTGAAAAGGCGAAAAGGAACCCGTCCCATGAAAATAATCTTTTTTATAGCTGGGCCCACCAACAGGACTAAGGAGGAGGAGAAAGAGGTGGCATGCAGTCGACTCCTGCCAAGGGCCGGGTGCGCCTGGTGAAACAGGATGTCTGTGGGCAACCGCTCGTTTTGGTGCGAGGGACAGTTGTTGTACAGCAGTTGTAGGCTCCCTCTTTTTGCCATGGAGTATCGGTTGTTGTATTGATGGGATCCCGTGGCTGTTTATATAGTTCGAAGTATCGTGGATCGTGGATCGTGGATGGTGTATGGTGGTTGTGGTTGGAATGACTTTTGTCGTGGCGAGTGTTGTTGAGATGGAGAGGGTGGGATAGCATGCTAGAGTGATCACTAACGGAGGTAGGGTAGCGTCCCTCGTTAGTGATCACTCTAGGTTCACGACTGATATGGGGTGCACACGGGTGAGGTGGACATGCAGTTGGCTGTGCATGGTGCCCGGGCTTCGGTGCGGTTCAGCTCCAGGCAGACCCCTGTTTGGACACCTGATGGCGCAACGGCTGACAAATACCTGGGTAGTAATAATAATATAACATCAGAATTAAACCTTTCGTCGGCCGTCGTTCATCTCCTGAGACTCGGGAAGGGGCAAGGTTGCGTTATCACAGGCGCCATTTATCCCGTGGGACACTCTGAAACCTTCTCCTAGGTCCAAGGCGTGGACGACGTGGGCTGGACGGCGGACCGTAAAAGCTGCCCAAGGCGTGAACATCATGACGTAATACGAGTCAATCGCATCAGTTCAATCGATCGCCGATTCTTGGCAGTGTGTGCAATGGGGCTTGTTTGCGTTTTGACCAAGACAAGTAAGTGTGTAGTGTGGTGACATGTGTGCTGGATGACATACCCACTACATTCCACGAGGCCTGTGTGCGCAGCCCCTCGAACGCGGGTAAAAAGGCATCGAGGTGTTCGTCTGTAGCCGTCTGCAAAGTAGCAGTATACTAGTAGACTATATAGCGATAGCAATATGTACTTGTGTGTGTTGGCCGACAATGCGCTTCCTTTTCAGTGCGTGAAGGCGGTCCAAAAATGTGATGTACGACGATACGCTTCCTTTTGAGCGCGCGGCGGCCATCCAAACAGCTCGACTCAAACTCGTTCATTGTTGATAGCGCTCCCCATGATCGCAATAAGGAACCTGAACGAAACAACTACGTACCCCATCTGCCGTGCCTGTGACTTGCTCTATTATTCATACGTCGGAGTACTAGGTGGCGCAGGATGTACGTATGGCCGTCATAGTCCGTACACTGCGGTGCTGAAACTACTTATTAATAGTCTAGTCTATGCCTTCACAGCAACAGATCGTGACTAAGCCGTGCTGTCCAGCTCGTCTTCGTCATGCGCCTCCGCCTTCTCTCTTTCGCTCGGCATTTTAACTTCCGTGTCGCTCGAAAATTCTCCCCAACCCTCAGAGTTAACCGCCCGCACTCTGAAGTAGTACAGGTGTCCGGGCGAAAGACCTGTGAGGATTTTGTTGGGCACTTTCGTTGGCACCGAGACCCAGTCTTGCATTATTTTCGAGCGATACTGGAGCTCGTAGGTCACTCCTCCACCAAGCACTCCGTCTCTCGAACTGCCGGCGCATCAACACGGTAGTAGTACATAGTACATAGTACATAGTACGTAGTACATAGTACATAGTACATAGTACAGTTGTTGTATCGTTTTCGATAAGGGGGGGCGGACGGAACGCGTGGCACGGGGCTTGAGTTTTAGTCCTTTCGCGTTTCTGCATGTTTTCCCCGCCACACACGCGAGCGGCTACGAGAAGGATGTGCACAGGCATTATTGGTGTTACCAGGTACACTCTTGACAGATGGTCACACAGGCGGGCACGGGCAGCAGCATGCTTCCTTCCTGGTATCGGACAGATGATGATCCAACATCATACGCTCTCGGAAAATTGGTGTTTAGTCGAAGAAGCCGCTTGTGTGGAGGCCACAACAAACAAACTTCGGACATTAGACTTCAGGATCTTGAGACTCTCTGGCATACAGGGCAATTTCTTTTTAATACGATCGTCGCCGTTTTGAAACTCGTAACAGTCGTAACAGGTTTTGCGAGACCTTCTTCAATCTGGGTAAATGCGTGGTTACGGGTAGGTGTCTATATAAAGGCTCCCCTTCAGTGGTTGGCTTCATTTTTATCGCGCTTAGGGTTCAGCATTCCCACTTGGATTTATGTTTTTTTTTATGCTCAGTAATTTCCATCGAACTTGCCAACTCACGCTCTCGCCCTTTCCGCTCGCCAATTTGTTCACGCATGAAAAAGTCTCTACGAGTATGATATACGACTGTGCCCTCGGGGGGGATTGAACCCACAGAACAGAGTTCAGAAGGCGCGAGGTTCGCTTGCTACACCACCGGGGAAGGTTGTATTGGCCATGATATCGTTCACCGGACTCTTCAGAGCGGTGCTTCAGCGGCTTTCACGTAGACCGTCACACGTCCATGCACCTACCTGGTGATGTCGGAGAGCCAATAGCATTGCCACGAAACGGTGACCTTGCACGTCGCTACGCTTTCCACCACACGTTTCGGCACGCGTTTCGTGATGCCTGTTCCATTCCGACAAAATCGGACACATGAATTCGGACATAATTTTGACAATTTTTCGGACAAATCGTGGACCCATTGATGCTAACTTGTAATTTCTAACTTCGAACCGATTCGGACAAATTTTGGGCCTGATTCGAACGCTATCCAAAAAGATGAGAGATTGCTTGGGGGACACAACCAAAATATCCCCTTCCACAGGTTTTTTCCCCCTTTCACATCTTCTAAAAAATGATCCCAGTCTATTCCCAAGTGTTTTTTTCTTGTCCCCAAAACAGGGGGGGGGCGGTGAAATGGTGAAGGGGTCAACCTTTTCCACACTTCAAAAAAACGTCGAACGCTCTAGTTCCTACGGCGCTTTCCCCCTCATAACGTGGGTGTAGAGCTAGGGGGGTTAAGCAAGGTCCCGAGATTTCGCTCACGTGTGTTGAGCGCTTTGCTGGAAGAGCAGTGTTTCAATTTCCCGTTGGGGCTCCGATACAAGGTCTCAGCGGGTGGGCTCCGCTGTGCCCCGTCCTGAACCCCGCTTCCCTACTCGGGCAGGCCTCCCAAGTATTTCACGTCATCCTTTTCTGTGTATATCCCTAGTCCTGGACCGTGATAGGCGCTCCAGGATAATACCATAACACCAGCACGACCCCCCCCTGATGAGCCGTGTTGCCATAAATAAATGTGGAAATATTTGGGGAAACGCCGGTTCCATGAACTTCTATGACCGCACATCAATCGACGATGCGGCTCCCCAAAACGTTATTTGCGCACATATTACTACTTCTATATCATACTATTATATCCTATACCATATTATTATATTGTTATAAGGCTTGGTTTGGGTAAGCTATTGGTTAACCTTTTGCAAGTGGTCAAACGGACTAATACCCCACTAATTCCTTAACAATATCCTATATCATATACTCTATTGTGTCCTGCGAGGTTGTGAAAGCCGTGCTGAAGAAACGTTCATCAACGGGAAAACTAAAAAAGAAAAATAACCGCAGGGGGCGTAAAGATCATCGAAAACCGAAGCTACGGTCACATCTTCAGCGTCGCAGGGGGTGAGAGGGGGGCATGTTAAGGGAGGCATGTTAGGGGGGGGGGCGTGCTCATTTGTTGCTTGCCTAAGTCATTTGACCATTGACCACGCACGTCCTTCGAGGCGGAGCACCATTCCCATTCCCAACAGAGACACCTCCAACATGTTCAGCGCTCATTACGCTCATTACGCTTTTTCGATTTGTTCACGTACGAGGGGGGGGGGGGGGGTAATCATTTCATATCATGCATGGCCTAAGCTCTTAGGACTGTAGTCTAGACTTTCGTGTTCCTGCAATGTCGGCAATTTCGGGACGGCACACGTCGGAGGGAGGGGGGTGATCGAAAAGACATACCACAAAAGCCGACAGCCTGCTTGTCTGCGCTTTCAGTATGAGCGGTCAGAGTTATCAAATCGACCCCGAGGGTGCTAATCAAACGTGCTAGGCAAGACGCTAACGCGTGTTGCTGAAGGCACAAAGCGTGAACACGCTGAAAGACGTTTTACGAGGCAGTCGAAAGGCTGGCTACAAAAGTATCTTGCCACAAACTGAGAACAGCGGTCGCATACGAACTTGATGAAACGAATGCCACATACAGTACACATCATAGATTTTTTCTTGTGATGACGCACATTGTGTAGCTTCATCCGGAGAATAGAAAGAATCTCCTGACTCTGAACGTATTATCATGTGCACTAGCTCATTGCTGAGCCACTCGTCGGGATATCTGCCAACAACGCCCCTCTATCACAGAAAATGGTTAACGACAGTATTAAACGTTACTCCACGGTTTGGATACTGCGCTGCCGATGTCACCGCCATCCGTGCACGCGGTGTGTTGTTTGGTTTCTATTGTACGATGATTGAAGAGTAATTAACTGCTAGCAGCACCTTTGGCTCCTGGCACAGTCTCGTAGATCTTGCGCACTGTTTCCTGGTAGCCTAGCTTCGCGATGCAAGATGGCGCAATCGGTGCCCGTGGTCCTAGAGACGTCAGGCAAAAGCACGATTCGTGGGGAAATCTCGTAAGCATACACGCCATCATTGCATTGGTCATACGACCGCTATTGTTCTGTGTAACCCGAGGCGGGAAGTTGTACGCGGCGCGCTAATAGCGGAGACACGTTCGCATTAAAAAAAAACAAAGTTTCGCCGCCACCTTTAGTACGCACCCGATAGAGTGAAAGGTCACCCAACACGCTGACACTCGTCGCACCAAAACAGGCAGCATTTAACCTAGGTGTAGTGTAGGGGTGGACCGTATCTTAACAATAGCAAAAGAATAAACATGTTTAACGCTGATTAATGTTAATTGTGTTCGCCTGATGTCGATTGTGTTGACCTAATGCTGGCGTAATGTTGGTGAAATGTTGGCCTAATGCTGGCGTAATGTCGGCGTTATGTTGGCGTAATGTTGGCGTAATGTTGGCCTAATGCTGGCGTAATGTTGGCCTAATGTTGGCCTAATGTTGGCCTAATAATGTTGGCCTAATAATGTTGGCCTAATGTTGGCCTAATAATGTTGGCCTAATGTTGGCGTAATGTTGGCCTAATGTTGGCCTAATGTTGGCAGGTGCCACGGTACAGGTGCACCATTTTTTCCTCTTGAGGGTGGTTGCTTGAGGAGCTCCACATACATACCTCACCTAAAAACTGATTTGGAGAAAACCAAAAAAAGGGATACCCGATGAGTGTCGAGCTTGGTCTACTACAGATACTACTACTCTACTACTACAGATAGATGCTGAATTACGGATACACCGACACGATCCGTAGTAGTATCTGTATGTATGCTGTATGTACGGATACACCGACACGATGAGTGTCAGCAATCGCTTGGTCTACTACATACAGATACTACTACGGATACACCGACGAAGTATGTTGCAATACAACAAGAAGAACAGCAATGCGACGTTTTTTTTAGTAGTAATACTAGTATTAGTAGTATTAGTAGTAGTAGTAGTAGTAGTAGTAGTAGTAGTATTAGTAGTAGTAGTAGTAGTAGTAGTAGTAGTAGTAGTAGTAGTAGTAGTAGTAGTAGTAGTAGTAGTAGTAGTAGTAGTAGTAGTAGTAGTAGTAGTAGTAGTAGTAGTAGTAGTAGTAGTAGTAGTAGTAGTAGTAGTAGTAGTAGTAGTAGTAGTAGTAGTAGTAGTAGTAGTAGTAGTAGTAGTGAAGTGGAAGTAGTAGGAGTGGTAGTAGTAGTAGTAGTAGTAGTAGTAGTAGTAGTAGTAGTAGTAGTAGTAGTAGTAGTAGTAGTAGTAGCAGTAGTAGTAGTAGTAGTAGTAGTAGTAGTAGTAGTAGTAGTAGTAGTAGTAGTAGTAGTAGTAGTAGTAGTAGTAGTAGTAGTAGTAGTAGTAGTAGTAGTAGTAGTAGTAGTAGTAGTAGTAGTAGTAGTAGTAGTAGTAGTAGTAGTAGTAGTAGTAGTAGTGAAGTGGAAGTAGTAGGAGTGGTAGTAGTAGTAGTAGTAGTAGTAGTAGTAGTAGTAGTAGTAGTAGTAGTAGTAGTAGTAGTAGTAGTAGTAGTAGTAGTAGTAGCAGTAGCAGTAGTAGTAGTAGTAGTAGTAGTAGTAGTAGTAGTAGTAGTAGTAGTAGTAGTAGTAGTAGTAGTAGTAGTAGTAGTAGTAGTAGTAGTAGTAGTATAGTAGTAGTAGTAGTAGTAGTAGTAGTAGTAGCAGTAGTAGTAGTAGTAGCAGTAGCAGTAGCAGTAGTAGTAGTAGTAGCAGTAGCAGTAGTAGTAGTAGTAGCAGTAGTAGTAGTAGTAGTAGTAGTAGTAGTATAGTAGTAGTAGTAGTAGTAGTAGTAGTAGTAGTAGTAGTAGTAGTAGTAGTAGTAGTAGTAGTAGTAGTAGTAGTAGTAGTAGTAGTAGTAGTAGTAGTAGTAGTAGTAGTAGTAGTAGTAGTAGTAGTAGTAGTAGTAGTAGTAGTAGTAGTAGTAGTAGTAGTAGTAGTAGTAGTAGTAGTAGTAGTAGTAGTAGTAGTAGTAGTAGTAGTAGTAGTAGTAGTAGTAGTAGTAGTAGTAGTAGTAGTAGTAGTAGTAGTAGTAGTAGTAGTAGTAGTAGTAGTAGTAGTAGTAGTAGTAGTAGTAGTAGTAGTAGTAGTAGTAGTAGTAGTAGTAGTAGTAGTAGTAGTAGTAGTAGTAGTAGTAGTAGTAGTAGTAGTAGTAGTATTAATAGTATTACTAGTATTACTAGTATTACTAGTATTACTAGTATTACTAGTATTACTAGTATTACTAGTATTACTAGTATTACTACTAATACTAGTATTGGTATTAGTATGACGCCTGCTACGATAGAGGTGCACCAACCATTGTTGTCTTTTTCTTCAAGGTTCCTCAATTTGGGAGGAGGTTAAGACATGTCCTTTTTGACCCAAAAACTGATTTGGAGAAAAAAAAAAAGCTGCTACCGGATGAAAAATCCCATGGCCTAGGTACACAACGAGAATCAGGCAAAATGAATGGCCGATTATTTATTTATTTTCCCCGGCGATTTTGGGTTGAGGAGCCCCGTCATTCACAAAACATTTCATGTCAGACGAAAAGTACCACCCCTATCGTGGCCCGCGTCAATATTAATACTATTAATACTATTGGTAGCGTATTGATAGTATTAATAGCATTAATAGCATTAATACTATTAATACTATTAGTAGCGTATTACTATCAATAGTATTACTAGTATTAATACTATTAATACTATATATTAACACTATATATTATTACTATTAGTAGCGTATTAATAGTATTAATAGTATTAACAGTCTCAATACTATTAATAGTAGTAATAGTACTAATACGTTAAGGAGCCCCGTCATTTAGAAAAAAGCAAGATTAAATTTAGTCATCAACAAGTAAGTGCTACCTCTATCGTATTACTACTCAGTTAGTATACTACTCTTCTTAGTGTTCTACTCTTAGTATTCTTCTCTTATCATAGCACCACGCGTCCTTTACGGTTTTTTTCCCGTAATCCCGACGAATCACTCGTAATACTCTATTAGTACCAGTTCATACTGGTTGGTGTAAAACCCCTCGCGTGAAGATCGTGCGCGGTCACTCGAGGTCACTTACGTTGAAGCTTTTGACAGAGGGCCTGGCGAATGGCAGCAGCGGCTTCTTCGTCTAGTCGACACTGGCCGACCACATCTATCGGCTTCTGGCCATGGTAGCAAGCTTTTTCTCTGTCGACACCGTTCTCTAGCAGCCAGCGAACCACGCCCGCCTTCGTTTCAGCGAGGAGTAGCAATATGGTATCCATCACGACACGAAACAACGCAAGGAGGGCGGGTCAACTCTTCTTATAGAACTCCGTCGCCCACGTCTTGGGGGACAAATACTAATAATACTAATAATACTAATAATGCTAATAATACTAATAATACTAATAATACACTGTGCGACTTCAAACTAGATAGGGATACTACCGGCTTCTGGCCATGTTGGCAGGTTTTTTCGCTGTCGACGCCAATTTAATCTCTAGCGGCCAGCGAACCACGCCCGCCTTCCTTTCAGTAAGTAACAGCGGCATGATACGCACAACCAAACAAGGCGAAGGGGGGTGATCTGTGAAGTAGAGCTGTGGGTTTTGTCTGGACTTCACGGCTAGAAATGAATGACTTTGAGAAATTGTGTATGTTGTACCTGGTAGTTGACAATGAACAGAACACGCCGAGCCACGAACGCACCGGTCCGATGTAAAGACGCAGAACTCCGCAAAAAAATGCCTCACGCAGCTATCATACAAACCTCCTTCGGCATCCGGATGCCGCGCTAACCTTGCGCAACCAAAAAAAGCGTTTATATCGAACTATTAATAAGGCTCGGACGCGTGCTACGATAATAGAGATAGGTGGTAGTTTTGGTCTGATGTTTTTTGTGATGAAATGACGGGGCTATTTTCGTAAAACATATTTTAACCCAAAATTTTCGTAAAAAAAATAAATAATTGGCAATTTTTTTTGCGTGACGAATTCTCGTCGTGTACCTGGGCGATGGGATTTTTTATCCGTCCGGTAGAGTAGTTTTATTTTTCTCCAAATCATTTTTTGGTTCAAGACACGTACGTCTTAAGCTCCTCCCAAATGGAGGAACCTCAGAACAAACAACAATAATGGGTGTGCACCTCTATCGTTTCTAACGACACATACATTGAAAACTTGCAAACTTGCTTGGCAAGTGTTCGGCAGCTTTTTTTTTTGCGCGCCTCAAAATAGCAGACGATCCAAATCCGAATAGAAGAACATGAAATTGACAAAAAATATATATCCAAGAACATCCTTGGCCGAAAGTTTCCTTTTTTTTGGCAAAACCAAATTCCCATAAGCTTGCTAGTTTTTGGCGAAAAAAATGCCCAATAATATGTGTGTCGTTGAAAACGGCCATATTTTATAAAAATTAAAATACACTCCAGCTAGCTGTGAGATCGAATATTTTGTCGAAACTCATCTTTGCAAGCTGTGTGTGATACTCCGATCGCGCGTATTACGGGTTGTCTGTCCTCATTAAGGATATAGGTCGGCGACTCCCCTTGCAACTACAGTGTAGCTATCAGGGTCAACAGGGTGATGTTAGGCAGTCTGTGCGCGGAAACTATAAAAAAAAACGTTTCTGAGGGGGACAAAATCTGACAGCTGCTGTGGAAGGAAATGCATCAGTTTATCAAGTGAATCCTGTAGTAAGTCGAATATCCGGTGAGGGGGGGGCGGAGTTTTTAAAGACGTGGGGGCCCGATTTTGATCAAAAGGGGGGCGGGAGGGGGGGGGGGGGGAGGGGACGGGTGGGGCAGGTCAATTTGTGCGTGGAAACTATAAATTCTTCTTGTGGGGGAGGGGGGGGTAAAAGATCTAGTACTTGCAGTCTGCCCGATGAGCCGAATAGTTTTGTAATCTACGTACACATGACTCATGATTCACGTACGTACGAGCGATATAGGATATTATAAAAATTAAAATACACTCCAGCTGTGAGATCGAAGATTTCGTCGAAACTCATCTTTGCAAGCTGTGTGTGATACTCCGATCGCGCGCATTACGAGTTGTGTGTCCTCATTAAGGATATAGGTCGGCGACTCCCCTTACAACTAGATATGGTATTGGGAAATGAGTGTTTTCTATTGGATGGTGGTTTGTTGTCAGAATGTCAGCCACCCCGCCGGAAACATGCCTTCTACGTTATGTTCAGTTCTGGGTTGGTTCCGATGGGGTACGCCCTTACATCAGTCTTGTTTTGGTCCAGTTTTTGCCACTGATTTGTGGGCGGCTTCTGGCCGATCTTGACTCATTCCCATGTCTTCATTGTGATAATATACTCGGATACGCGAAAATAATACAACGGATTTTTCTACATATTGATCAACATCTGGAACTTCTCTTTTATCAGCTGCCACCGCGCAACCAAGGCCCACGCATGAGGTGGCCCACGCGAGCAAGCCGACCCTGAGCACGGGTTTTCCCATCAGGGGGGGATTAGGCGGGGGAGGCGGGGGGCGGGGGGGGGGGAGGGCTTTGGCTTTTCCATATTTATTGTACATCCAATAAGCAACTGGCGACGACTTGTAGTCAGTCACCTCAAAATCCTAGTTACCGTACCACGTACTCGTTGTCGACATGGTTTAGTTAGTTAGTTGTTTACGAACTGTTTAGACACGGTCGAGTTATACCTGCAGCTGGCTCAAACATGGCGAGGGCCCTCACGAGGTAAGATGGCGCCATTTTACCAGAGAGCGGCCAGAAAAATGAGTAAACCGCGGTAGATAGAGCCTTCTTTCAGGTCATAGTAAACAATATTTACATACATAGTCTAGTTTATGTGGGGTACATGATGAGTAGATAATCGAGATTACACGGCGGGGGGGGGGGGGAGAATTGCACCCTACCCGATTTTGGGCATTAGACTATCTTGAAGAAAAGGATTTCGTTGCAGTCGTAGCAAGTAAGAGGGTTTGTCGAGCCCACCTGGCAATAGGATGACGCGATGTACAGGCAGGTTGCCTCCCCGAACTCGTACCTATACAGGGAAACAACAAGAGAATGTGAACGCCCGAGCGAATACACTTCTTCGGCGGTGCAACCGAGCTCGATTCAACAACACTCACTATCGTTGTGGCTAGCCCCAGTAGTAGTAGACGTTTCGAAGTGTTTTCGGCCGCAACTCACTTCACGACGTATAAACGAGCTAAACGGGGATTATTATTTCGCGTAACCCCTTCAGAACTGCACACCTCCCTTCGCGTTCCGGCGCCAATTACTTGCCATTAGGTACTACACTAGACTAGTCTATAATATAATACAGCTGTATGTAGATCCTGGAAGGCTATGATTTCATATTTTGAAGGATTTACGTGCAGTGCACACACCTGTACAGCAGTAAACTGTACCCTGGTAGTAGTTTTTTGTTGTAACAAAGGGTTCATGAGCCCCAGTATCATATTAGACTATCGCTAAGCTTGTGCCTGCTGAACTACTATAGTCTAGCTGTATAGTCTAGACTAATAATCGATTCCGTTCAATCCTCGGATGCTCGCAAATCCTAAACCTAGTCAACGAGTTGGCAAATAAACGCAGAGCGCAGCAGTCACCATTTTAGAGATTCCCACTCGAGCATCCAGTCGCTGAGACCCTCGCAAAACTGATCGTGGATCGCGGTGAGGGTGTGTTTGGACCAGATCTCGTAGGAAAGCCAGATTGCCATCTCGAGCAGCCCAGAAAAGCTGCACGCACCAAGATTGGTCGCCGCCGCCGTCTTGCTTTGCGCTGTCCATGTGGAGGGCAAGATGGTCGGCGCGGTGACATTCATTGTGCGTGGGCCTGCCAACGCACGGGTTGACCGGCCGAGCTGGAGTAACCGTTTCAATTATTAGAGTAGAGCATGCGAGATCCGAGATCCGAGATCCGAGATCATCATGGATCACGATCGTCAGCAAAAATAAGCAGTTTTAACTGACAAATCCGCAGCCTCGACGGCGTAATACTGTTTGTGTATGTCGTAATGACACCGTCGATCGTCGGTTTTGCACTTCTTTCCAACGACGGACGCGACAAAAAAACTGCTGCTGTCAACTGTCACACCACTGCTGTTTGTTGGTGTACCACTAGACTACTTTATTTACCAGCAATACAGCAGCAAGGGCTTGGCAAGGGGGGTATTAACCCGCGAACCACGTCGTACACTCCACTGAGGCTATCGCTCATGGATGGTCGTCTGGTCGGGATCGGAAAAAAACAAATCGACACGTTTGGCTCACTCGCCCTCTCCAAGGGCACGTTCGTTTCACACCCGAATCTCGCCCGAAGATTTCGCGAAAACGATCCTGATCGGCATCCTGATCACGACCAACAACCGCCCCATTGATTGATTGGACGGCCTTCTTGTGGTCGGAAGATCCGGACACATTATGCACCATCAGCAGCACCACGGTGGTGGTGTTGATGGGGTCGCGAATTTGAGGGCGTCCACCGAGCAGCCGACCGAGCGGGCGAGGCATAATGGTTGCAGATTTTAGATTTGTGTCACAGGTGGTCTGTGTTGTGCAGTGTTCAACAAAGGAGGCGGTGCTTCACAGGGTACCCGGGACACTGTTGCTGGTGATACGCACAGAAAATCTAGTCTATTGTACCCCAGGTAGTAAATACTATATTAAAAATTTAAAATTAAATTTCGTTTTGTGTTGCGCATTGCGCAGACAGAACAGGATGTAAAATGCTGCTGCACCAGAGCTTGCTTTCCAAACCACAACAACAGCAGCATTATAACTTGCACAACAAGCTCTGCCATCTAGCATGCTTGCGACATGCTCTACGTCCTGGCGTGCTGTTGTAAGGCGGCGTCGGGCGTTATCTGGCGTTGCAGATGTAGTAGCAGGAGTATCAGAATGCCGTAGGCAAAAGTTAGCCAAGGGTGGGTTCGTGGCAGGACTGAATGTGCTGGACGGCGCGACCGTGGCTGGACTTCAAGCTCGCCTGCCGTTGCTGTTCCGAGGCGAGTTCGACACAGGAGTGTTTCCAGATGAGATGCATTGGAGGGAAGGGATATCGAAGGAGGATGCGCCACGCGAGGTGATGATACCTCGAGCTTGGAGGTGATGAGCCTCGGCGTGTGTGTATGGTATGTTTACTACTGCTGTACATACGTAAGCAAGCAACCCTTCTTTTCCTGTACGTACGTAAGCAATGTGGGAACTTACAGCACAAAACCGCGCCCGCCAATCACTGTCAAGGTAATCAGAGTCGGGGTACGACAATCAAGGATGTCGTCGACGGCAGTTAGTTAGGGTTCGTGCGTGATGGTGTTTGGGAAGCTTCAGACGGCCCTTCGCAGACGGCAGAAATCCAGGGGTATATTAGCCGACCATCCCCGTTTTTGAAAACTTTCTTCAAAATGATCGAAATAACTGCAAACAACTCGTTTTTTCGCTCGTTCCATGTTTCCTGCGCGTATGTGTGTGTGTGTGTTCTTCACATTAAACCGTTCTTCTACTCGTCGACATCCGAGCACACCCAGTGTCCGTACTGATTCTTCACCCTAGAAAGATCAGCTCTATGGTCACAAGCTACGACACAGAGATAATGCATCGTAATGCATTCGACAACGCAATGTCATGCCCTAGTACTGGGTACGACAGGCACAACATACATACGTCAGCAACAGAAATACATTGGAAGAGAGAAATACGAAATAAACAAAAAACAAAAACAAAACAAAAACAAAAACAAAATAAGAAACCAATAAAAACAAAGATAAAAATATGCATGTAGGGGTACCAGCGGGAATACGCTCGTACAGAAGGCATGCCTGTGTCCCTCTGTCGCTCGCAAACGAAAAAAAATAATCATGACGGTGTGTTCCAAATTTCGACCAGTATCCAGTTTGCCGTAGCATGTAGCATTCAGCGTCTAGCAGTGTTCCATGTGTGTAAGCAAAAAGCAAGAGAGGCGGGGGCGTGGGGGGGGGTGGGGAGGGGGGGGGGGGGGGGTGTTGGGCAAGTCGTTCTCGGCTCTGCTCGTTTGATATCACTGTTTTTCAGAGCAGCCAGGAGCCACGGAGAGAGAGCTCTCTGTTTCCGAGATGTTGGGTGTTGTACTGAATTGTCTAGGGGGTTTCCAGGGAGATATGGAGGCGTTTGTGATGGGGGAGGCAGGGGACGAGCCGTCACGATAATCAAAAACCCCCGTGACGGACGGACGTCGTGAAGTGACGGCTCGTGACGGTGACCGTCTTTCAACGTCCTGCGACAATTTCACAGACGTCTGTGGTAGCTGTGTATGCTCGTGCGTGCGATAGATATCGCCGTTGGAAGCCTATAATATACAAGGGCTTCGCTCGCGGGCGGCTGGGCGCCGCCCGCTACGCTTGCGGAAGGAGGAATAATATACATTCAGTAGAAAGGCGGAAAAGAAGCACAAATGGCGCAACTGGCGACTTGAAAATGCCAAGAGGTCCATATGTAGTACAACGGTACAGGATATAGACGATTGTGATTATGAGTTTGTTTATTATCCCATTCGCCCAGTCCATGATGGACACGTCGGAGGACTTGCTTGGCATATCCTTCCACTTCTCAGGTAGCACCTAGGTCCTGTACATTTATTAATAGCTCTCTCTAAGTCGATCATCACTAATAAATTATCGCAGTGCATAAACACCAGGCACGCGCTTTGTCAAGGATAGAGACAGGAAAACTACAACTTAAGATGTAAAGGAGCGCAGTGCCAAAAAAAACATGCTGGAAGCAGGAACTTGAACGCACACACCGCAAACATGTGAAGTACATTTGTATTCCTGAAGACGAAGAGCACGCATTTAGCCATAGTTCTCAAAAAACGATGCTGGTATAATAAACCAGAACTTAACGTTCTATAAAGAACGTGCTGTCAACATTGCTTCCGAAGGAGCATGCAGGCTTGCTTGGACTCTTCCTCCTCAGCGGGGGTACCCAGCACCTTGCACTCTTGTTTTTTTGTCGATGGTCTTGTGGTCTGTCCACAAACGTTGAAGCATGGCGGAGAACGTCGACGAAAGTATGTGTAAAAAAGTATTCGTACTTCTCTCCAGCAG